>BGPR01005428.1:0-68802 GCA_013235015.1 Araneus ventricosus | reverse complement strand
GCCACAAAGAAATAAACACTGCAGTGGGATATAGCTGAAAGAAACCAAATCTTCGTAAATACTAATTCAAAAATACCTATTCAGAAAGTATCTCCTGATAACATTAATAGCCTTATCTGAAGCGTAACAAGAAATTGACTCTTTGGTACGAGATTAGAAAGACTCTAGATTAAGAATTAATTTATAATGTGTATATATATATAGCAGACAATATAATTGTGCGAAGTAGTTACTAGCTTGCATGGAAACAACAAATGGACATGGAATCACTTAAATACTACTACAAATGGGCTCAGTTAGAGAACTCCTATGGTTACAGAGATATATAGATCACTCTTAAGATTCTTGGATATTGAGAGAATAAAAAGTGTTAACTTATCGTGGGTGGCAAAATTTAATAATACGTTTAGACATGTAATATAGGAATGCAGCCAATTTGAATTAGAAGTTAAAATCCATCACTTTAAACAAATACTCACATAGAAAATCCTGAAACAAGTTTGTAAGGTTCAGAATTTTTTCAGACAAAAAAGTGACAAAGTAACTCTTATTTAAATATCTATCGTTTTTGAATATTTTTTGTGAGTTTTTAAAAAATCAATGGTCCAAGTGTGATTGGTCAAATATCAATTAAGAGTAATCTGTCAAGTTTATGTGAGTTAATAAATGCTGAATATTATAATTGGGTTGGTGACTAGATTATTTAACTTAAAGTTACAAGAACTTCACCCCTACAAACCTTTTTTTGGCTCATACCCTGTTTGCCTAGCAAGTCTTTATCCTCATTACTTAATTCACCAATCAATAAAGTCCGTTGTATGATGCATGTTCACATCTCCTCTTGACCACTGGACTGGATTATAAGTCAACTAGCAAACTTTTACTGAGAAAGAGAAAGGTCATTCCGGCTTTCAAAGCCTAAAAGTTGCTTAAGAATTCACTTCAATAAAAAAATTAAGCACTAGGTGTTTTTCAAGGTATGCCATTTCCAATTTTGTTTTCTCGAACTTTTAATGTTTTTCTTAAAATTAACTTTTACACAATTGATAACGAAATATTCTTATGAGAACAGCAATAATATGACAGAATAGAATTCTTCCAGAAGGAAGAATGCTAAGTGAAAATTTAATTAATTTATTCGGACCATGAGTTATCATCGGACAACTACGATTTATTCATGCTTAAATTAATAAAATTAATAGTTAATATTTGTTTCAAAATATTATTAAAGCCTTTGCTTTTCTTTACGTAATTGTTAAAATCAGATAGTATATATAACAAAGTATAATAATATGAAAGAGAAAACTGGCTGTTTTTGCAAAAAATCTTCTGTTGGAAGTGATATTCCATTTTAATTGAAAATGGATTCAAGTAGGAAGAGAATTTGATGTATTATAATATTTATACAATAGACATATTTAAATTCAAAGATGAAAACATTTTAATCGGAGCAATCAGGTATATCAACTGTTTACCGTATAAAAGTGGAAGTGAATGAGGCTGATGGGAACTCATACGAAAGTAATTCTTGCTGTCAAAACTTTCAATATAAAGTAGTTTGTTAGAGTAAGGTGATAATCTGCCTGATTGAAATTTTTTTCTTAGTCGTAACAGAGCTATGGGAAATGATAAGTTGAGGAGGATTGAAAATTGCTTTTTAGCTCATAACTCTAAGCAATTGTGGTCTATCAAAAGTTTCAATACAAAAGTTGTTTGTTGGTATAAGTAATATCGCCTCTATTTTTGAATTTTCTTTCTATCTTTAATAAGGGAATTATGGGAAAGAAATTTAGGTCCCCACCATTTCCACCCCTTTGAACGGTTAGCCCATATGAACTCGGGAGATTTTCATCAATCCCACAAGCATGTCCCTCCCAGATTAAAATCTAATCACTTACTCATATCTACATAAGATACACGGTAGTAGGCTTTATACACATACGTACATTAATACATAAGAAAAGAACATTTGCCCTCTGTTCTCATAAATGGAGATACAAGAATGGGTGAAGCAGACTGTAAATGATGAGAGGCTTTCCAACAAGTAACATGCTTAGGTTAAAAGAGTGCTTTAAGTTAGGGAGAGAGGGAAGGGAGGATGAAAATCATCACAACTTGTAGACAATTGTATGTCTAGAAAGTTTCAATACAGAGTTGTTTGTTATGATGTCGCCCTAATTTGAATTTTCTTTCTATCTTCAACGTGAGGGATAGGAAAGTGAAGTTTCCACCCTTTGAAACCACTCCGAACCGAGGAATTCTACATTCCCAACATATCCACGGTGGTTAAATTTAGATCACCACTGCTATCGTGTTCACAATGATAACATGGGAAAAAGCAAGCACACACACACAATCACACACACACACACACACACATACTATGCCACACACTATGCAAGAAATTTTCCGGAGTCGTGTAATGAGAACTGTTGCAATGGCGACTTCCTATATGAATCTACCAAAAATCGCATTTCCTTTTCATCACATTCTTTTAAAAGGTTAGCTCAATGTAGAATAGTGACAGCATTGTTTGTAGAGACGCAGGACATCATAATTGACTCTGAGGATACTAAAAGTTTGCATAATTCTTAAGATTTGACAAATTTGGAGCTAATAGGATACAATGGTTCGAAATCCATTGTGGAGAGTGGGACATACGGTGTCGTCGACTAGCATCAAAATCCGTCAGGTTACGATATATAGACGAAAGGATGAGGACTCATCCCGTTTCATAGAAATTGATAACGGACGAAACTCTCATCAATGATTTTCGTTTAGTGCCATAATATTTGGCATTTTCCTTCAATAGCACGAATATTGGGGAAAATTTAGTTTTTCAACTTAAATTTTTCATGTATTTTTTGTTATACATGCAGTGTTTTCCAACTATACGAAACCTTACAGAATACTGGACAATGTTTAGAGAAGCATTGTATAAATCTGAGTAAAATACATTGAAAAATAAAGGAAATGAGTATCTAGTAATTACTTTTTAATACATGCAACATGAACATATTCTTTCATAACTTCAAAGTCAGATATAGCTTATTATAAAATTTCAGTTTCTACCGTTAAGATTAAGAAGATATCGGCATTTCAAATGAATCTTTGTTCCAAAGAAATAAAATTATGAGCATTTTCTCACAAAGTGATATTTTAAAAAATTAAATTTACGAATAGTAATCGTTGCACTGCAATTGTATGTGTTTAATTTGTATACCGAATGTATTAAATTTATATGTATGCATGCATATTCAAGATATTCAACTTTCATACAATTCAATACTGTTCGAAGATCCAAGTTAAAAAATATCAGTTTGTGGAAAACCCCTCAACATTTTGTTTCAGTTAGAGAACAAAAGCAATTTACCTCTTGCAATTCCGATATCTCTCTGAATCTTAACAGTAGTGAACTGGAATTTTTATACAAGCTACCCTATATATCTGACTTTGAAGTTATGAAGGAAAAATTATACTATGTTTCTCGCATGTGCAGTTAAAATTAATGCAACGCTTTTCTAAAATATTTTCATATATTCTCTAAGTTTCGTATAATTTGGTTGAAAACACTGCATATTATAAGCAAAAAACATGTGGAAAAATTTGGGATTTTTTTAAAGAAACCTTTATATCTTCCCGAATATGAGTGGTATTTTTGCGAAAATGTCACATCAAACGAAATCACTGATAGAAGTTTCATGTCGTTATCAGCTTTCTGTGGAACGGGCTGAGTCGAAATCCCTTTCGGTCTTCATCACTTTCTGGTCGCCCCCTAAATGCATTCGTAACGAGATTTTCACTGAAAAATGTGAATTCCGACTACTGTATGCCCCACTGTTCTCCGCAACTGATTTCAAACCATTGTATCCACATTGACACAAGTTTGTCGCATCTTAAGAATTGTACTAAACATTTGGACACCAGTGTACCTTCTTTGTCCCCATATATTCAGTTTCTTACAAAGCTATATTTACAATCAATGTACAATACTACACCCCAGAATTGTGGAGAAATTTACTTTCAAACAAATACAAACAGTTTGCAAAAATGAAATGCAATAGCGGGTGTGCTAAGATATTTCAGCAATGCAATGAAATTCAAGTCAAATAAAATTCTTTTAAGACATTAACCCCTTAAGTAGTTTGCCATTGACGTCTGTGAAACAAAGTCATTCACAGACGTTTTAATTCGATACAAAAATTATGTGGACTCCATAAATATTTAAACTGTCCTTTACGTTCTCAAATGAATGAAAATGACACCGCATTTCCAAAATAGAAGGTGTCGTCTAATTAGATAGTTGATAAAACAAACCACTTAAGGGGTTAATTTCCCAAGAAAGACATTTTCACTGTCATAACCTTAACAGTGGCAATAGCATTTGTAGATGGAAGAAGTGTGTTGATGAATAAATACGCAAAAAACGTTACACAAATAACAGGTAATCTTCTTCAGTTTTTTATAATATTAACCGTTTTGTAGAATCACTGAAGAACCTTTCAAGAAAAGAGAAAAACAAGATTAGATAGAACTGAACAGTAAAAACAACTATCAACAGGGGAAACTAATGATTTTTCTTTCTCTCTCTCTTTTTTTATTAATGCGAATTTTTTTCACAAATCTTTCCTTTCATCTGTATTAACAATATGGTAGTGAAATATCTGTTTTATCGGTATGAACAAAACTGCCATTATATATGTCTGCTTCTATCGTATTAATGAAATTGAAAATAAATGTTTGCTTTTATCAGTATTTACAAGATTAAAATTGCACGTCTCGCCTTTACCAAAATAATTCAAACGTTTTAATGGCGCCAAACTCGCCATTGACTAGCCAAAACGTCGAAATCAGTAAAATGGCCACTAAATCGAAACGAATTAAAAAAATATCTACTAATAATAAAGGAGAATGTGTGTGTGTCTGTGTGTGTGTTGGTCCTCCACAGGGCAGACCGCTGGATCTAGAGCTACGACATTTGGCACAAACATACTTTGGAGGGTGGGAATGTGCACCTCGGAGCCATTTTTTTGAAATTTTAATTAATATTTTAATTAATTAAAAATTAGGCGAAATTTCGGCGTTTTTCCTTAATAACGTTGGAACATATTACAGCACAAAAATTATTTTTACACCATCTCAAAGTGTAAAAGATTACCTTTTCATTGATATCAATTAAGTTGCCGTACAATTTTTCTCTAATTTTAATAATTTTTTAAATATATATTTTGGTATAATTTACAACATTTTCATTGTTGCAACGCAATTCAAACCGTTTTCATTATTTAAACAAATATATAATTGCTTATTTCTCTTTCGTTGTTGAAAGTTGAGGTAATATCTTTATACATTTTGCTTTCATATTTTATTTCATCAAAATTTTTATGAAATCTGTAAACGAAACTCTCTGAGATATTACGTATATTAAAAAATATATACAATAAGCTGATGATTATGGTTGCTATGTTTTCATTCTTTTTTCAGCATGTTTTAATTCAGCTAACATGCCACTGGCCATAATATGTGCTACATCATTTTAATGTTGAAATCGAATGCATATTTTGCAAGAGGAATAAGAGAGTGAAGATTTCGCCGACAATGTGAAATTAGATGTTGCATGACATTTTCAGTAATTTGACTCCATTAGGGACATTTATGTAGCCAATGAACAGAGCTGGTGCAAGGACAGTAAAAGAGCATAGATTAAATATCTACCACAATCTAAAGTTTAAAATTACGTCGTTAAAGGGACCATGAATATAAAACGATGAAAGATTCAATTGAAATCATATTCCCGGCAAACAAGCTGGTCCCCAAAGGCGGATGGTATCAAAATAAAAACAAAGTTAGTATAACTTAATTTTCGTTATTTTAATGTCAGCGAATTTATCTCACTAAAAATATCAGGACCTTCGCATAATTTATTTTCTGTGGAAAGCTGGTGATAACTTAGCATTTATATTTTAAAAGTCAACTATAACTGAAATTTGAAGAAGGAAACAAGTTCTTTGAAAAAAATCATTTTTTCCCCCTTCTAACGTGTGTCATCATATAGACGCTCATTGTTAGCTGTAAAAACGGAAAGAAAGTCAATATGTAAACCAAGAATTTAAAAAATCTCACATAAAAGTTAAATAAGAAAGAAGACGTTTTCTTTTCTTATTTTCCTCATACAATGAACTTCGTTTCCATTTTCAAGCTGCTGATTCAATTTATCAATCTTGTGTGATCGCTTATTCGTTATATTTCGCAATATATTAAGAATTTCTGATCTAGGCGTAAGTTATCTATGCAAAGGGCCCCACTAGGCATCCGGTATAAGCCCGTCTGACCGATCTTAAGGCAGCTACTAGTATCCTGTAAAGGTATGGAAAATCTTCCAAGAAGACTTCGAGATCTCATCAAAAGTTTTAATACGACGTCCATTTGCGAAGTTTTTGAAGATAAAAAAGGAAGGAATTATTGCAATTTATTTCGCAAGAACACGATTTATGGTAATTGGATGGTTAAACATCTAGCTTATAAAATGATTTCGAATCCACCAGAAAAGAAAAAAAAAATTTAAAGAGATTCGAATCTCTAGTAAAAAACATATACACCATTTTTTATTCCTTCAAGAAACATTTATGCCAAATTCGAAGGAAATCGAACAACGCGTTTGGTCGTAATCGCGTAACAAAAAAATTTACAGACCGATAAAGTGCTTAGTGGTTGAGTTAAAACGTATCGCTCGGTCAATAAAGTTGGATTGAAAGAGTAATATTTTAGGGTTTCAGCGGATTTCTTTTGCCATCTTTTATTTAAAACATAACGAAATTAGACAACATCGTTTACCTGTTAATAGAAGAAAAAATCCAAAGATAATTTGTTAAAATTGTTCAAATTTTGTTATGCGTCAATTTTTACAATTTTTTTTATTACTGAATTATGATTTTATAATTACCTATGTTTTCGAACTGTGTTATAAAAAATTAAATTGTTTGTAACTTGTATTTCCTTATTTTTGCAACAACTGCACCTTTGCAACAATTTGTTGCTACAGTGGAGGTTTTTTCGGGGGGAGAACTTGGACTCTAGAGCAAGCCTAAAGTAATACTGAATGAGTACGTGTTACTGCCGATGTATTGAAAGAGCTACAAATTTGACAATCACGTTTTCGGCACAGCATTAGAATTAGAATTTTATAGAGAGCATTTAAGCCAATTCTTATAAGAAACTTATTCACAAACCCATATCAGAAACCGGATAATTTGACCAAGTGATTAAAAATCAGATTTACAGGAATTCTGTTTATATCTACGAAATTACGAAATATTATGACATATTATGAAATATTTTTAAGTGCTCAAATTGTTATGTTAGTGATTCTAGGTATGAAGTAGCAAAATATTTTTGTTATAAATTTTATTTTTTTATTTTCTGTCCTTTTTAAATCAATCAGGAAAAATTAATTTCTCTACATGAATCTTGTCTTAGTACAATGTTATACCACTTGCTTTCTTTAAAATTTATTTGTTGGAACAAGAATTACTTTAAAAATTAATTTGGACATATTTTAGCCTTTCATTTAAAGGGAACGTCCAAACATGTTTATCCTAAGTAAACTGATGAATGAATCCACACATGAGAATTGAGAAATTTTATTACAAAAGTTACACGTACTGCAATGGAATTAATAGTTGCTTTTCTTTTTAATGAATATTGAGCAGAAATATTAAAAGCGTGTTTCTTTCATAAAACTTTCTTCAAATTTAATTTACATTAATGTATAGCATATGTAAAGAAGTCAAAGCGTATAGTGATAAATGAGGTATTTCATATCGTATTTTACGCGAGTTTTCAATATATTTTGCTTTTTCAGGCATACACGAGTTTTCGACATCTTTGTAAACATTAGTTCCTCCTTTCCTAATATCCTAATATAAGAATAACTTGTTTTTCCATCAGATACTTCGTCATTTTCTGAATAAATAATAACTTTTAAGATTACCGAATCCTAATCGATTAAAGAAAATTAAAAGTAAAATTTTAAAAAAGTATTTCATTAATAAATTCAAAAATTTATTCATTTAAAAAAAGAAATTAATATTTTAATGAATGAACTATTTCTATCAGGAAACTAGATTTCATAGATTACAATTTTGAAACTTAAAGATGCATTATTATGCCGTCACAATGTATTTCCGAGTGAAATATAATGCGTTAAATTCACTGTCGCGTAAGATAAGCCTTTTTGATGTATTTCTAAATAAATTGCTTTACATTTCAAAAAAGTAGTTTTCAAAATGCTAATAAAATTCTAAGTAAAGTGCTTATGAGAACGTAACAACTTAACCATTTTATTTTCATTTTTTTTAGAATGACAAGAAACCGTTCGCCATTATCTGAATTTCTCAGATTCCATACATATTTGACATAACTCCTATCTTTCATTCAATTTTTTTTCATATATCCTCATTCTGGAGCTCTTAACTAGGTATTAAAATTTGCCCCCTAGTTATAAGTTTTTTTTCTATTTGAACTTTCGTATGTCGAAATTCAGAACCAGTTAGAACTAGTCTAGCTATTCTGGTTCTTATTCATGATTGATCATTGGAAGCCGCTTTCTTCTGCAGTCAGCTTCAGGATATTGGCCTACATCTCTGTGCGAGATGATTTATGTTAAAAGAAACAGACACATAAATTACGCGAAATTAAATTGTCTGGAATGTTTTTTTCATATTATACTTCTTTTGAAACTTACCTTACTTAAAATTTAAAGCGATGGCAGTCTTTAATTCTTAAATTCAGTATAAATAAAATATTTTTTTAATTTGCCGATGAAATCTTTATGTGAAGAGGACTAAGTGGTTTAAAGTAGGAGAAAATGATATCCTTTAACCAGCCTAGATCCACTTAGGGATTATTTAATTAAACGCCGCTTAAAAAGCAACACCACCTATCTCAATTTTTTGATATTTCAAAGAAGAAGAAAATGCTCAATTTTTCGCAACCAACAACGAATATTTATTAATTTTTTTCACATCTAGTAGGAACATACGGTCTCATGTTTATATCAGACGTTAAAAAAATTAAAAAATATTCGTTATTGATTGTGAAAAATTGAGTATTTTCTTCCTCTTTGAAATTTCAAAATATTGGGATATGGAGTATTGCTTGTTAAGGAATGTAAATTTAAAATAAAGAGAGGGGAAACTGACAGCGAAATATTTGGATTGGATTTATATAAAAAAATAATATTTTAAAGTCTCGAATAATACTTACTTAAAAAAACTGTCTATTAGCACAGATTCATTTATTAATAAAACTACCGTAAGCTTGTTAACGTGTCCATTGATACCATGGGATATTAACCCTACACTTTCAACTTAGTAGAGATTTTCTACGGATGCACTCAACTTTATCTTCGGGTGTAGTAAAATCTACTTATTTAAAACCAGAAAAGCTTTGAAGAAAGAATAAATCTGATTGGAGAAATAGTCTGTATATACAAAGGAAAAAAACAGAATTGTAAGAAATATTTGCAGCTGAATTGTAACTATTTCAGTTTTGGATAGAATTTTAATGTTCATTTATTAAAACAAGAAATTTGAAAAATTCAATATCGAAAATATGTCGTTCAGGATACATATGAGGGTAGATGGATTGTATAGGTAAGCAGATCGCAAATTGAATGAGTTTTTCTAAGCACTTTTAACTTGTCTCGGAATAACATAATAATACCCTTTACAGATAACACAAAATGCCTCGAATGTGTTAATTCCGTCCCTTGAATTATGAGAAAAAATATTTTCCCCGTCTCAGTTAAAATTTAGCAACATGAAATTCCTTCAAACCTTCCAGAAGTTTATTCAGAATTTATCATAAATTATTCTTTAAATGTGGGAGACACCAAAAAAAAATTCTAAATGCTCTTTTCCTCTTCATATTACCTAGGAAACAATGGGAACCTCACCATTTTTTAAAAAAGCGTGAAAGCAATCCGTATTTATAGAAAAAAAAAAATCATTCTAATTTTAAGTATGCAAGTGAAATTTCGCACAAAAATGTATTTATTTAAATATCGAGAGCGAAAAATGTACTAAAATCGCAGATACGATGATGCAATACGAAACGCACTTGGCTGACCAGATTTTGACGTCACATGTGTCCGTCTCTTCCGCGACTCGTATCATCGTTTGTAACTTCTCGATTATATCCGGAGCATAAAATTGATTTCTTAGCCCATTTTTATCAAATGCCTTGAAATAATGTTTATTTCAGTGAATGTAATAGAAAGATTTTTCTGCAATCAGTACTCAAGGCACTGACAAGCTCTTTTGTAATATTTTTATAGATCTCTTTGAAAACTTCGGAACAAAGCAAGCTACTCACTTTCAGTAAAACCCTTCCTTCCTCCTTAGTTCATTACAAGGGAAGCAACACAAATTTGTTGTCAGTACATGTGTTTGTAATTATTCAGTTCCGACAAAGAAATTGGCCACAAAACGCTGCTCGGACTTTCCCTTGAATACATTCAGTAACTGGAACGAAGCTAAATTCGTGTATATTGACTAAATATACACATTACACCACTTGCATCCCCTTGTTTAGAGCCATTTGGCTCCTTTCCGGTTACTAAATATACACAATAGACTTCGTCTTAAGAAAAACGGGTAGGTTTTCAAAGATACGCGTTAGGCAGCGATAAATTGAAGAGGGACCTTCGCACATTCCGAGGAGACGCTGCGATTTCTGTCACACAAAAAAGAATGAAAAGCTAAGAACCTGATTTTGCATGATCTGTGAAATTTCGTATGCCTACATAAAAAAAACACCAAATCAAAAGAAAACAACTCCCCCCTCCCCCAGGAATATACTTATTTCAGAAGTTTCGCTCAAAATAAATACAGGTATGGCATTTTTTTTAAATACACGTGTGCCTTTGAAAAATTAATTTTATTTTATATAGTTTTATTTTACTCTGCTATGAAGAATATAAATTATTTCCTTCGTACATGTGTTAATTTTAAGATATTAGTTAATAGTTATTAATATAAAAAATCCGGTAAAAATAAGTTACATAAAGAAACCTATATAAATTTATAATAATATTCAATTACGACCGAATGCGACTAATCTAGGAATTTAAGTGCTACCATGTAAAAATCTACAAACCCTAGATGTGCGGTGAGATAAATTTATCTACCGTTTTCCAATTTCAATAATTGATAAGTAAACTAACTTTTTGAAGATCGATTTTGATTTGAATATACTCATTGAATCTAAATGATTTATTTTGCATCAAAAATTTTGTGAATTATTTTCTTGCACTACAAATGAAAACGATTTTCATCATTTCATGAATTAAAACTTATATTTAAGATATTCTAATTAATTTTAAATGGTACCGTAATTTTTTTAAAAAATAGAAAAAACACTTGAATATCCATAGAAATAATATAAGCAGTAAAATAACAAGAGCAAGTTTTTTTAATCTTAAAGAAGTTGGGGCAGCCTCTGTGCCATCGCCCCTCAAAGGGTTAAAATATAAATCCCATGTAATCAAATACTGGAAAAAAAATCGACAGGCGGCTGTCTCTGCGAAACGGCCGCTGGGACTGAGGAGCGTAGACTTACTTACCTTACTCAACTGTGATTTTCTGTGACTAAAGTAGCACTATGTGACTATAAACTATATAGTCTATAGGGACTATTAGTCTAGTGTGACTATGTGACTCTATGTATGTAAAATTCTTCGTGATTTTCACCAACTTTCCAACTCGACTGCGACTAATCCGTAATTACAAATTCTAAAATTATTTTTGCAATCTTCAATGTCCACATTTCTCTGTTAAATGAAACTAAAACCAACTCTCTATGTTATTTCTCTGCGGAGCTATAAGCGTTTAACTTTAGCGCGGAAGGCGTCATAATTTTTTCCTTTCCCGACACACCATTAGACCACTATAGAGAGACGTAAGTCTACGTCAAAAAACTAATTAAATTTAACTATTTGCTTTAAAATTGACAATTAAGTTCTCGCCTTATACTTATATTCAAAACAAAACGGATATCGAATTAAAGGCTGTTTTTTACTGTGCTTCGTGATATACAATCTTAATACATATAATATAGATAAATTACTCAACGGGTGCCGTTACAGTTGTATTACACATTTAGGAACAATACAATACTTGTATCTTTCCGGCATTATTTTATCTCATGCGGTAGTTGGAAAATATAAAAAAAGCAAAATCTCTATAGCCAGAGAACGGAAGCTCTCCCCTGTTTGGACACGTGTGACGTCAGACCCGCATCATGAGAAAATGGATCGTTTTTCCCGCTCATCTGAGAGGTGAACTTTGATTGCAAATATAAAAAAAAAAACTGCTTAGAATTTTTTTTAATGTTATTGTTTATTTTGAAGCATTTTCAATTGCTTAGAAAAATGAAAAAAAAAAATGCTGAAGTTTCCCATTATCTTTCAAACTAATGGTGAGTTCTGATGGATACTAAAAGTAGAAGTCTTGAAAATTACTAGTATTATTTATTTTTTTCCAACTTTTCTAAAATTATTGTTTTTGTAGGTAATTAGGTACAGCTGCTCTATTTTCAAAATAGATGAGGCAGAATAAAATAAAATAAATGTTGGGAAAAGTTTAGAATTTTTCGTGTGAAAATCAAAGAAAATTTTCGCGCGAATAGTTTTCAGTTGAATGCAATTTCATGAATCAGACATCTTGTGTAAATGAATATATGATTAGAATCCCGTCATTTATGAGTTTCACGATTTCTGATTGATTGAATTCAGTTTCTTGCGTTTCTTTAAAAGGAGAGTTTTTTCTTGTTTTCTGAATTTCTTCGGCTGTTTTTTTTTATCATTAAAATGAAGCAAATAACTCCGTCGATAAAAATAATTTAATATAAATTAAGAACAATAAAAGTGATTACATTGCTTATGGTAATAAGGTTTTGGGGAATTTTGTCCTTTCTATAAGTTTAAGTAATAAACCGTTGAATTTAATTGTTGCTTTACCGTTTTAGACAAAAGTGCCTAAAGATTAAATAAATTAAACCCTAAAATTACAAATAAGTGAGTGAAAAAATTATTTTTAAATTTGTTCTGGTTTCTGTAATTAACGCTGTATTTTCATACATCCCTATATCTCTTATATAAGTTATAAAATCGATTCCAAGAATCTTAAATATTCAAATTTGTTCAGCTATAAAAAAATTTCGTGTAAATAATATTTTGCACACTCTCAAAAGGAGGAATAAATTCAAAATTTCATTATTTATCAAGAAATATCATCTTAACTCTATAGCTTAACAAAATAACAAAACTGATCTTCTTTGAATATGTTGTAGTTTAAATTTGTAGTTTTTTGTTTTGTTTTTTCTTCAGGTGAAAATTCCAATGAGCATTGTCTAATGTACCTTTATGTATTACTCTCAAGATAACGTTTTCAATATTTACGTGTCGATATGTCTTTATAAGATTCATTAAAACTTTTTATGGTAGTTAAGTTAGCTCTAGAAAAATGATTCTAGAAACTTGGGATAACTGACAATCATAAAAATCGGCGGCCTGAAACTTCGATATTGAGACCAAAACCTAAAAACTTATCTCAAAATATCCTATCATAATAAATTTGATGCATTTTGTAATTTGGCAGATAAATGGGTGTGAAACGGAAGACTTTAATGACCATTGATATCCAGTTTTCTTGGCTTCAATGCACCTTTTTACATTACTCTTAAGATACTATTCCAAATTCATAATTTTATTAAGATTCATTAAAACTTTTAAGGTAAGTAGGTTAGGGGTAAAGGTAGTTCGAGTTAGCTCTAGAAAAAGGATTCTAGAAACTTGGGATAAATGGCAGTCATAAAAATCGGTGGCCTGAAACTTCGATATTGAGACCAAAACCTAAAAACTTATCTTTAAAATATAATATCATAGTAAATTTGGTGCATTTTGTAATTTCACAGATAAATGGGCGTGAAACGAAAGATTTTTTTATGGCCATTAATTTTCAGTTTTCCTGGCGCAAAACTTACTAATAAAAGTACGCCCTAAAACATTTACGATGCTCGAAACAACATTTAAAATTAAGACGACAACCCTTATAATCTGATGACACAATTGCTTTACTTTAATCACCAGAGAAAAGTCGTAAAATTCTACTGAACTTAATTCTGAGATTTATCTGAAACGACTCTGTTTGCTTGTCCTCAGTTAGACTTCTACGACAGTTGTTCAAGGTAACAAGACCCATTTTCTAAGGGTATATATACCTCCGAGGATTCCATCGGCATTTCGTCCAGATTAAACCAGACATCTTTCTCCCTTCGGAGAACTCGTTGTGTTCCAATTAATTATCATTTTTTTCCCCTTTAAGCGGACAGCAGGTCATTCGCTTTCAGCCTAGGTCGTTTTCCCTCATTTTCGCCCCTGAAGGTTAGGACGCAAATTACCATATCTGGAACTTTTGTCCTTATCAGTACTAGAGGATCGGATCCGTATGGGTGTCTATTTTCATTATTTAGAAGAACTTAAAAGAGAATAAATCAGTGCAATATATAGAACATTGACTTTCAATTCCGGACTTCGCCGTTTGGTTCTATTCAGTATAAAACTCGGTCGATAGTATGGCCTAGAAAATGATGATTGCTGCTGTTTAGTACCGAAGAAATTTTTGTTTTGAAGATGGCGTGTACTTTCCGTTGTATTTGCCAAAATATGTGTACACATTGTCTTCAGCCGGAATGATTTAACCATTTTAAATACTCTTGAAGATTATCATTGTTCGTGCTAATAGCTCAGTAATAAACAGTGGACTACAGATGAAATTACTTTTTTGGAACTCCTAACAAGGTAACTTTTAACAGAAATCATTCAGTCAGTGAGTCCTTTGCTCTACAGATATTCGGGCATCTTTCTTCGGCCTCAGTTAATCTGTTGAGAGCCAACAATCTTTGGTGCCTTATACTTAGTCACTGACCCTACGGGTAGGCACCTCAAATATAGGGAATAGAAGTTGTCGGATAAGTAAGCGAGTTCTCGCTTTCCTGGAGGGTATAGCAATAGTGGTGTTATCATCGCCGATGATGGGTCATACCTCTCACGGGAGGGGATGGTGAATGGATCGACAATGGTTATTTTGAAAAACTAACCTCAGTACCCATGCTACTATTCGCGGCAGCTGGTCATTCAGCTACACCGAACGACTAAGTGTTGTGATTCAGTTTCTATTACTAGAAGTTATTTTTTAGGAAGTGTAACACTTACAAAAAATGAACACCGTATTTTTTTCTCTCCTTCTTTTGAATTATATTTGTGCTAGAAAATTTTAAGCAGTTGTATTGGAGGCAATTTCAATTCTAATCGTGGTTCACTGCAACTTTTTTCTGATTTGATAAATCTATACCAACAAAACTTCAATTAGAAATGAGTGTAATGTCTTATATATTTAATAATGTCTCTTAATGCTAAATATATTTAAGCAAGGCTGAGAACATCCAACAAAAAGTAGTATCAATCTCACATTTAATGATTTATCATGGTTAGAATAATTTTCTTTATTTAAAATGCACGTTTATTTGCAAATTTTATATTAAATTCTAAATAGATAATATAATTTAAATTTCAAAAGTTTTGAGATAAAAAATGTATGTGTTAAGAATTCATAAAAATTGCTTTCGTTGGCTATGTTTTGGGGGAATTCTTGAATTTAAACTTCCAAACCTAATTTTTTCTTTCATTATAGGATTATATAGTTTCGTGATAAATCTTTAGCAATTTTTTTATAATCTTTAAAACCAGGTTAATAAAAAATGAAACTAGGTCGGTTTCAAGTAAGTTGGAAATTGCACAATCCAAAATTTCAAAAATTTCAGTTCATCTTTTAGGATTGCTTTTACTTAGCATACATTAAATCACGTCTTTCAGACCAATCGAAGTACATCTTTGTGAAACATATTATCATTTTCTTTTCACTGTCTGAAAATCAGAATTTTCGATACCATTTGAAGATAATCGAAGAAGAATGATGAACATACAAGCTGAAGGTTTACTACTCTTCATTTGCCTTTACAATTCGTCTGCGTTACGCTCGACTAAAGCATTAATGCTAATCTAAGTAAAGCCACTCAATAAGCGGATGAAGTGAAATCAAATATGGACTGAGTGAGTGGCTGCCAAGCATTTGCATCTGAACCGTTTCACTCCGCTAAGGTCATTGCAAACTTTTTTATTTCCTTATTTCCAACTTAACTATTTGGACATGCTCTAATGAAAATACTTCCGAATTTCGAAAGCGGGTATATCTCCCATTCTCCCCTGTCTGCTGATTTTGGAGGTCATTGCCGAAGAACTTGCCAACCGCTGAGATTGCAAGCTATTAAAAGATACTTCCTTTTGGTAATATTTAACATTCAAGATGTTTACGGGCAGGTGAGTGAGTGAACTAAGATTTTGCCAATATAAAGAAAGAGTTGCCTGAAAATGAATTAAAATGTATTCAATTTTAGGCTACAGTTTAGGTATTAGTGTTTGAAAACGTTTTAATACTTTCATTTATTTAAATCAAGATAAAAATATACTTCCAATCTGTTTGTGTCTCTTCATGCGCATCACGATACATTGAGAATAACTTATTTAACGAACAGACGTAATTAATAAACAAAATGACATGTTTTAATAACATTGTGTGATGTAAAGTTCTTTAGTAATAAACTGGGAACACATATCTATTGGAAAAAATGAGCCCATCATTCTTCGCAACTTAAGGAAAGTTACCAGATTTTTTGAACTCCAATTCAGGACTCATTAGAACCCGTACTAGAAAAAAACTAAAAAAAACATTATAACTTAAAAAAATGTAGGGGAAAATGAAATGGCGAATAATTAAAATATTTTTTTATAAAAAAAATCAGGAAAAGACAAGGAAGCTTAAATAATGCGTTTTACTATTTCTTTTGCCATTTTTTCTTTAGGTTGATTCGCCCACATCGGTTGTATTAGGGTGACCAAATTCTACATGCAGTAAATTTCGAAGGAAAATTCTTCAGAAGTTAACCTTTCATATAAAAAAAGCTATAACTAGTTAATATTTTATTGAATATGAACTATTTACTGAGATAAATAAAAATAATCTGGGATAATTAATTTAAATTTGAGACAAAGAGTTGAAAGTTGGGACTGTTCGGGTTAATCAGGGATATCTGGTCACTTGAATTTATATTATCTAAACGTATAAACGATAATCACTGCTGTCTACTGCAACATTTCTAAATTGCATTAGTATTACACATTATCATCAACAACAATATCAAAAAGTATCAACAGCTTCCTTAGCCAAGGCATCGATTTACATCCATTTTTTTTATTGTAACGCTTAGTTGGAAGTTTCTTTTAATTATGAGGTATACAGTAAATGCCTGTGGTAATCCTAGAAAAATTTTCAAACTTGGTAAAAGACTGCAAATCTAGATTCAGTTTTAAGTGTAAATAACAATAATTATTTATTGCCTTTTTCAATTTTGGTTGTTTAATTTTTAATAAGTTGATGAATATTAGAACAACATCCCTCTTTCGAAAAGACTTAGTTTCATTAGTCTTAGTTGTTTACATCACGCTCAACAAGACTAGGTTGTCAAACATAATAAAGGATTTTCCCCAAAATCTGAAATCATGAAGACAGAATTACATTTCTCTCAAACGTCGAATGAATTTTGCAAATAATTACGCGTCTAATTATTGTTTAGAATGAGTAACGTTAAGAAATCTTTTGAGAGTGACCTACGAAGTTCAGAGCCATGCTCGAGGAGAAACCACAATCTCATTACCCATAATTCAGTTTTCTTTTTGTTACAAATGAGACCACCAAGGCGATCTTTTTATTTTCTTTGGGCTCTAAGATCACTTGAAGATGATTAACTATTTCATCTAATTTCTTATCATGGGAATGAGCTGATTTTTTCGTTCTTGTCTAAAGGCGGTATGTAGAGACAAGTTAACCTCGTTTCGATCCTTATAACTTTCTTATTTAATTCTTTTTTTACGGAGCTGATCTAAATAGTAGAACTGAAAAGAACTCTGTTTAAATTGGAATAAAAAAATTTCATCTGTTATCAGGTATATACTTTCAAGAAACAATAAATGAGTACTATTTTCGAGGTGGCACGGGTAGTTTTTATCATCACTCTTAATAGTTTATTTCAATGTATTATACTAGAATTGCTAGAAATCCCAGATAAACCTATCAGTATTAAAGTTTTAAGTCAAACAAAACGTTTTCCCTTTAAGACTGAAGGATTCTTATTTGTATTTAAATTTCTATTTTTCCCTTCAATTACTAGATGGAATAAATGAAGGTTCTGTTTTGGATTTGAACAAACATTTTTTTAAAAATTGTAATTATGTATTTTGCTTTGATTCAGCACTAGTTTATTTTATACAAATGATATTTGAAGAAATTTAAAGGGCAGTTGATTAGAAAGAATAGGTTTAAAAGGATGTTTTTGACTCTTTCTTCAGTATGTTGATATAACATTTGCCATCCATTGTCTTTTAATTGAGGTAGGATGCACGCAGTTGAAACTTTATTTGTATATATATCCATTTTGGCAGGACAGCAGTTGACTCTTATACTGATCATTGTATCTACAATGAGTTAAAAAATGAAAAACCTTCGCTAAACTGTACAATAATTGAAAATACAGATAATATGCTTACACATAACTGGAAGCTTATTTATGATTACTGGGCACAAATTAGTAAGTTTTTTTAAAAATAACAGCTACATTTTTAAAAGCTCATTTCTAGTTATAATGCGATGCATTAATTTCTCAATTTTTTTATTATATTTTTTGTTTCACAAGTGTCCCTAGCCTTTGGCGTCTTGTGAAAGCATAATTTGTCTCTCAGTTTCTAAAAATTTGCTGCGTACTTGTAATTTTATATCCAACTGGAAATCGGATGTTAGTTTGTTGTACTGAAATAAAATTTCATTAAATAGTAGATAAATAAAATTTGGACCTGGATTATTTGATTTTCATTGATTGCCTCTTGAATTTCGCATTTAAATCATTAGTGTGCTTACTTCTCGAAAGATATGACTGTTTATGAATTATTCATATTTGAAATGACAAACCGCATGAGATTTGAAAATATATGAATAAATATTTAAATAAGATTACGAGCAACGTCGAATAGTAACTAGATTACTTTTCCAAAAACAGTTGAGGACCATTGCTTGAATATTCCAAGAGCCGAAATATATCTACTAGCACTTATAGCATATCCTGAAAGAGGTTAAGTTTCAGATTAACTCCGCAAGGAAGTAAATGAATTTCAGTGTCACTGACTCGTAAACGTCAAAACAAACAGTAGAGGAGGAGAAACATACCTAAGCTTCTTAAGCAGGTATTTCGTTCAAGCATGAGTAGAATGCTGATCATCAATTTACTATGATTTTTATGTTGTTCAGATGTTTTTCATTTGAAAATTTTTTTGAATATTAATCTGAAACGTTTGGAAGCGAATACAAAGTAGTTTGAGGATTAAATTTCTGCTCTCGGAACCTTTTTAATGGTTTTATTTCTTTTACTTCATTAAAAAAAATGTACTTTAAATCGGCAATGAAATCAGTTCTAAAGAGTTAAAATCATAGCTGCGTATGTCAAATAACTTGAAACTACTCGTTGTTTTATGTTTTGGAATGATAGCAGGTCCTTTTTTCTCCTGCCGATGAGCAATATATTCCAAAAATTAAATTGGCATGGTGCATTTGACATGTATTGCGTGAATTGACTTCATACAGAAAATGCCAGGAACTACTCTAACCAATCAGGTATTAAAAATTATCCGCTTGATGAAACTGATATTGATTTAAATCAATTATTTTTAGCCTATGTAAGAATGCTCGAAGGAAATGTCGAACAGATGGCCTTATGAAACGGCATTTCTTTCGTTTGGGGTTTACATTGATATCGATCTCGCTCGATCATCACGCTTCGTCGATAATTTTTAGTTACAAATTTTGATGAACCTGAAAGAAAGCGTTTTCAAAATTTTCATGGCCCCAGTATTCTGTAATGGTCATTTTCAGATACAGAAACCTTCTACGCTTTTGCGCAGGCGTTAGGCGGAGTTGATTTCACCAAAATAAGGGTTAAGATAAAAATGAAGGGAGAGATGTTTACGTTTTACTTAGCAGTATATAGAAACATTTTATTTTCATTTATTGATTTGCTGTAAAGTCTGGCTAAAAAGATTAGCTTAAAAAAATGCGCATAATCTTACGAAGGCCATGACCTAACAAAAAATTCCGGAAAAGCGCTCATCTTACTCATTGCCTGTCACCCGTTTCCGTAGTAATTAATATAATCCATAAATTATAGTCTCGGTTCTTTGAAACGAACAGTATGATTCTATTGGGGGTCATGATTCATAGTTTAAGAAGCTTCTTCTTCGAATGAAATACGGTTAGCTTCAAGGAGCAGAGTTTCTTAAAGAATATAAATAATTGTATTCTCATTTAAAATTATCACAGCGCTTCTATAGACAGATTTAATGAAATAAATCCATCTTTTTTCATTTTGGCAATTCCTATTACTACATCAGCGCCTTGAACTCTGCCTTTTAACATAAATAAATATATTCTTACGCGCACTATATGAATCGGGATAGATTACATGTAGCTGCTTTGATTTCAAGGAGAAAAATTTTTAAGTGCCATACAAGCATCAAGGCAAAATTTTTATTTTTTCGTTGGAAACAAAACAAGAGGAGTGGATTTTATTTAGTAATTTTTAATAAAACTAATAAATATCATTCGGTTATGCTTATACAATAAAGTACCGTTTATACGTCTTTCAAAGGACTGACGAAAACGACGTATAAATGAAAAGACGTACAATCGAAATTGTAATAAGCAACTTTGATAATTAGAAATCTAATGCTGCTAATGCAAATTCATCTAAAAATAATAATTTTAAAGTTCTTTAAGGTGATATTAGTACCTTTCTGCATAGTATTTAAAATAATAATGAAGTTTTAGAATTAAACATTTAACATAAAAGTGAGAAAAATAGTACCTTTACTACAAATCTTGAGTAATAATTGTATAGTAACTCCGGGAGAGTCGCCGCATCCGGGATAGATGCCGCACACCTTGTATTTCTTGTAATTATCGATAGATGACAGTCAGACGAGCAGTATAGGTGCGCAATGAGATTTCTTTAACCAGTTTATAGCATGAATCCCAATTCGATTATTACTTTTAGCGGTACAATCGTTATTTTGAGGTACGCGTATGATGTCACTACCCAAACCTTTAAACACCTTATGCTTAAATACTTTTTATGCGCTAATTACTAAATCCATGCATGATTTCGAAGTCAAAACTAAGTGTAGAGTCTGTATAGAGTACTGTGTGTATGGTTACACCATTTTCCTTTGCGAGGGCAGGCACCTATGATGTGCGGCGTCTGTACCGTACAGAATGGGATACATGCCGCACTGCGATCCGGTATACACGCCGCAGTTCCTTTCGTACGGGATGCCGCGATTAATAAAATTGAAATTTATCTATCCGCGTCTTATTTTATTATATTACTGAACACTTACTTGGATTGAGCAGCATGTTGTGCGCAAATTGACTCGGTATCAGGTAGGGTCTTTAATCTGCGATGCTTGGAACAAATCGGCAACTGTTGGCAACGCTACTAGGGGCTTTAAGGTCGCTGGCATCTTCCCTTTTAAAAACAACGCTCTCCCAGATCAATTCTTTTTTGCATTAGCGGATAGTGAAGAGCCCGTACCAGGAAGTACCGCCCGTACCGTTGAAGCAAATTCATCAAGTGAAGTACTAATCAACACACCTCAAATCAATTTACAGCCTGCAGGACCTGGAACTAGCAGTGTAAAACCATCATCACCTACCAAACACCTACATAAAATCTCTCCTATTCCGAGACTTAGCAGGGTGACAGCAAAGCACAGAATTAAGAAAGCAGCAGTACTCTTAACCTCTACTGGCAATAGGAATGCGCTTAAAGAAAATTTAGAGAAATGATTCCAAAACTGTAAGAAAAATTTTAAAAAAAGATGTCAAAACTACCAAGAGGAAATTTAATTTTGAATCAGGTAGAGGATCCCATGACAGTTCATCAGACATTGTTGAATGTTCAAACAGTATCAAGTTTACTATACCAAAGGAGAAAAAGGGAAAAATAAAAAGTAAGAAGGCGAAGAAAGATGCAAGTCAAGATGATAACAACGAACAGTTGGATCACACCTGTGACGCAGACGTTCTTTGCAAGGAATGTGCTGGAAACTACTACAAAAGTAAGAGGAAGTGTGATTGGCTTCATTGCATCATGTGTCAAATGTGGTTACATGAAGACTGTACTATTTTCGACACTTTTTGTGTAGATTGCGGTCGAAAAAACAGGTCTATTAACAAATAAAACAATGTAAACACTATTTTACTTATTTCTTTTCCCTCTCTAATATACTGATGTCATGTTGTTGCTGAAATAACGATTAAAATTCAGTCTTTAAAAAATAATTCAATAATTTTAGTAGTGAACTAAGCAGGCAGACTAATATTGATTTGAACCTACTAGTACGTTTTATTGTACTCATTTAGTTTGTTTTTGTTATTACATAAGTAATTATAGTCCAGATATGAATATTTGTTTGAATTATTTATTATTTCATTCTGTTCTTATGTCAGGGGCGGCATAACTCCCGCACAAGTGCAGCGTCTTACCCTGAATGTACGGGTGACGCGCCGCAGTGTAATGTTTTGGAAAAAAATTGTTAAAAAATATTAATTATTTTTTATATTTTTTTGTCGCAGTACACATGTTGTATATTTAACATTAAATAGCACAGCATGATTTATTTTATTTTATGTTCACCATGGGATTTTATACACAACTTCAAAAAAATATGCGGCATATCTCCCGGAATTACCCTATTTTCCTTATATGATACGATTTCTGTGCATGCAGGTAAGCATTCAGTTAAAAATAAAATCTTTAATCGTCGTCTGGCGTGCTGATTGTCTGTGAGTATTAAGTACAGGATTATGAATCGAATTAAGTTCATTGAAATGTTCTTTGACTTATATTTTGGGAAAACAAAATAAGTTCGTTAAGTTTTTTAATGCAGTTCATTCCGCCCTTAAGGAAGGTGAAATAATTTCTTCACTTCTTCTTCATCATCTCTTTGATTCGCACCAGACAATCTGTCTTCTTTGAATTCATGAATAGTGAATAATTCCGGAGTCATGATATCGGTACTAGAAAAGGGACTATACTAGAAAAGAGAAATTTTTCACATTTTAGTACGGGGGAAAACGACGTATAACCGAAGCTTTGCGTCGTATAAACGAATCACTTTACCATTACAATGGATAGGAATAAATCGGGACTATGATGAAACGACGTATAAATGAGAAACGTATAAATGGTACTTTACTGTATTTATATTAGTTATACTCCAAAAAAATTCTTGGTTATTTCCCCCTTTTTTCTTTCTTTAGCAAGGAATATAAAAAAAGAAACTGGAAAAATTAATATCGAGATTAAATTTTTATTAAAATTAATTAGTTAAAATGCTTAATTATTCCAAGAAAAAATGTTTTGTTGTAAGTTTATAAACTAAAAATTAAACTATTCAAAATTAATGAAAACAAGGCAAATAATGAAAGTGATACATATATGTGTCACCGGGAAGTGGAGGATAAAAATTTATAGCACCCCATGACTATATTACACGAACAACCACTTTTCTTCAGTGATCTAAAGGTGGCCGAATATAATCTAGCTATAACCATTGAAACCACCACAAGCTATAGCCATTGAAACATATTCAAGGAAGTAACAACTAGGTTACAAGAGCACCTGTAGGCTGCAACTTTTTGACGCGTTTCATACACCAACATTTCAACTATTTGCATCTAAACTGGCATTATCTGTCATCACGAATATATAATCAAACGTAAGTTAGCGGCATTCGGGTTTCCCGCCGAGAAAAAAAAGATCATCGTGCCGCTACTCGTGAACCATACTTTGCATAAGTAGGCATGCATATAATTAGGGATTCAAAAGTCACATGAAAAAGCGGAAAATCACGATTGCCATGCTTGAAAGAAAGGAAATAGCGGTGATAGACAGTATCTCATACATATAAATCCGTAGGATGTAAGGTTATACTCCGTTTATTTTATTGCTACAATTCGAATGTCATTAACACGCAGGAAAATCCTGTAATTAGGTGATTCAAATCTTGCCTTTCATTTAAACTTGTTCCACATTTGTCAGCTAATGATGAGCAATGTGAAGACATGATTTTGTGGCGATTTGCGGTTATCTAACTTTTATGACGAAAAAGATATATAAGAGAGATGGGGTTCTGTAATATTACGGGAAAGAGATACGTTACAAGAGAATAGAGTAAATTCTTGCGCTCGTGATACATCCCAAATGGGATTCCCAAGCATGGCCGGATTATCAAATAAGCAAAGTAGACAATTGCCATTGGGCCCCGCAACTTTGGGGGCCCCGAGACCTCGATTTTTTTGTGACATTTTCAGGATTTTTTTAATTTTGCGGTTTCATTTGATTTACAAGAGCCGTATACTCGAACAAGTATCGTTTAAATCTCAAAACATTACTCTTAGGATTTTTTTCATGTTTTTAAATTCACTTGTAGATCAGAGAGATCCAATTTTCTTTGCAGTTCGTTGATTGACTCACGAG
This sequence comes from Araneus ventricosus, assembly GCA_013235015.1. Classification (NCBI taxonomy): domain Eukaryota; kingdom Metazoa; phylum Arthropoda; class Arachnida; order Araneae; family Araneidae; genus Araneus; species Araneus ventricosus. The sequence goes on along the minus strand of BGPR01005428.1, from coordinate 44,043 downwards.
TCAACAGCCTTGGCAAACATTTTATTAGAGTGGTTAACTTGTGTTAAAAAGGTTTTGTGGTATTTTTGTTTACCATTTTGTTTAAAATTATTTTTAAACTTAATTTAAAAAAAAAATCATACTCGGGATACCGAAACCAACTCTTTTGAAGGTGATTATCAAATGTTTTGTTATTTCAGTTTGTCGTAATATTTGTCAGTAAAAATTGCTTATATAGATACCACATTGAAATCAATAAAATATATCTGGCTTTCGACATGCGGGAGGGGAAAGGGGGCCCCGAAACTTGCATTTCCTAAGGGCCCATACAAGGCTTAGTCCGGCCCTGTTCCTAAAAGGAAGAAAGGACGTGACGTCACACAAAGCGTAAGACAACGTGCAGATAGATAATAGAGTCAATTACACTTGACATATGACGTTTCAACTGTTTATGAGATAACAATACGATTTGAGCATTTATAAAAATATCATGAGGCTTTTTATGTTCTTTAAATGTTGAATGGGTTGCTTCGAATTAAAATTACGTTCAGATGAATTTAAAATTTATAGATGAGAGGATATTTTTTCATTTGGCACACATTTTCACATACTTTATTTTCACAAATAGTTAGTGATTTTTGTAGATTCACTGAATCATACAATGACATGGAATATTTGATAAAATTGTAGTATTGGTTCGATTTATGGCAAAACAAATACCACAAGAGTTCGTAACATTTAAAAAATTGAGAAAAATAATATTTTGTAATTATTATTATTACATAACAGCCTCATCCCCCTTACGCCTATGGCTCCCCAACACCTTAAGCCGGGCATTCACTTCACAGATAAACTGGATATTTTGGAACGCGAGAAGGAAAAAAAGCCATCAAAATCTATGGAAATCAGCCAAATGACTTGTGGTGGTTGGAATTCCGTCTGGACTGAAATCGGAGCGTAAACACTGGAGTTTAAAGTCTCGCTTCAGAGGCCTCTTTAGCCACCTGTTAAATAGAAAAAACTTTGTAACAAAGACAAAGAAATGAAATTGATATTTAAAACTTTTCGATTTTCTTCCTAGATGTATCAGGCTGCAATAATGAAAAGTGGAAATCTTATTATAATTTGTAATTTTTAGTTTATGATTTTAAAATAATTCACTAAAATTCGAACAAGTTTACAAGATGTATAAATTCTGAGAAGAGTATTATCAAACATATATGTGCAGATTTAATTTAACCCTGTATAATGCATTTCATAAAAATGTGACGAATTCCGACTCCTTTAACCACTTGTTAAATGGAGTTATTTTTCTCAAAATTACCAGCACTTCAAACTATGTACTGAATAAAATAAAAAGAATCTTTACATTCTTTTGCAAACGAATAATTGGTTCAATTCTGTTTTAACAATTGCTGTAGAGACAAGAAAGGTCATTGTTTTGGAAGTCCAGAAATATATGACGTGTAGTTTAGTGTAATTAAATCGACTACATAGTAATAATATGTTAACAATGAATGTCCTTAATAATTATTTTAATTCTGCATAGTTTTAATGTCGTTAGCATTTGTTGATTCATGTGAAACGGACCGAAACATCGTGTCGTACGGAAATTCTATCCTTGTTCCAAACAAGAAGGCAAATTACGCACCTGTTTCAGTGATGCATGTAGATAATGATATCTGTTTACTATATCTACTCAATTCATCACTCATTGGTTGTTTTAGAAAAATTACAACAAATCCTCTCCGTAGATATATTTGATTTATCTATGTGACGTTGAACTGTGAATGAGAATTTTTTGAGAATTAAATAAATAAAAGGTATATTTGTTTAAAATATATAAAAATATATTATTTTGGCACATCAATGAACTTTTAGTTGGATGCGTATATCTTATTACTACATGCTTTCAATTTAGTATATGAAAAGTCAACTAGTTCTCCATGTAAAATTGTGTTCTTAACTTTTCTTTCAAAGTAGGTGCTTTTGAAATTTCACCCATTAAATTTATTTTGATATCGAAATTTACAGTATATGTAAAAAAATATATCTATTATCATTGACTCTCAAATTTTGTTCTTCTGAATTACATTTTAATTTCATAGAAATGATATTTATTTACATTAAATGCAATTAAAATATTATGTCTTAAGACAAGAATTCGTCTTATGAATTCTTATAATTCACAAGTTATTTCATTTCAAGATAACTCCCATTCGTGGATTTTTTTCGAAAGTACACAAGTGCTGTTTTTGGATAAACTTCCTATTTTTGAATCGTGGTCAAATGACTTGGACGACACCTCCCTCATCAAACGTCATGCCACAGCAATGGCAGGACATTTGACTCTCGACGGATTTATCCTGCACAAGGTCCATCTACATGATGGATGTTCTGTGGAATCAGGTTTAGAACATGCGACTTTCCGGATCCAAAGCCGAGGCTACGACAAGGTCATTGCAGCCCAATATTCTGTTGTTTCAATAATTAGTTGATTTTTGTTTCTCAAAAATTCCCTTTTTAGAAATCATACACCTATTTCAAATTTTTAAATTATTTTTTTTGTGCATTCATTTTTATGAAGCATATTTTTCCAAGCATGCGACTTTACCAGAAAGCAGCGAATATCTGTTATCCTGATTTACACCTCACCTAAGTGCTTTAATTTATGTATAAAAACTGAATGTGATTTGTTTATGGAAATCAGAAATTCCCAACAATAAACATACCTTGACACTCCATATGGCCGTTTACAGTGGAGTCAATTCATACTCAAAAGAAACCATTAAAAGAATTGCGCCAATTTGATTTTGAATTCCGTTGGTAATCGTTTATATAGTGTTTGTAATATTGCATCATACCACAATGTAAGAGAACGTGCAGTTAAATGCTAGATAGCAAGCGCAATCATTTTTTTTCTCGTGACTGTAACGTCGCTGAAATGATTCCACTGCAGTTTCTATGCATAAACGTAGTGTTCATACATCTATGTATATAAAACGCTAAGGTACTTGGCACAAAAAAGAGGTTAATTTCTCTTTTGCCGATGGCAACGATCTGTTTGTTTACAAAACAAAACCGGTAGCCTCCTACATGTTAGGCATAACTTTATAGTCATAGCCTGTTATTATATTCTTTCTGGTGTAAAATAACTTTTTCCCGAAAAAAATTAGTTTAAGATGAGTAATTCACAATATTTCTTACAATATAATGACACTTTGGATGAAATTATTCAAAAGAGATCAGTTAGAAATGAAACAGATGGTCTTAGGCGACCCAGAGAACGTTTAGATCAACGCCAAAATAAATGAAGTCATCGAAGATAAAATAGTATCATTTCACAAATTGAGGTGAACATTATGGGATTACTATTGGGAACATTGTACTTTGGCTACTTGGCGCCTTTTTTTTGGCAAATTTCAAATTTTCTTGGAGCGCTGAATCACCAGTCTCGCTCAAGGAGCGTCAGGGAAATCATGGTAAGCATATAACCGAGCGCAGATATTCTGCCCGGGATCAACTACTTTCTTTATAAAGAACCACAAGCACATATGTCTAATTACACGATTACTTTTAGAATGCCTCAAAAACCTTGGATTAGTAAACAATTTTAAGTATAAATGCAAAACTCAGACATAAAAGATGCTAAAATAGAGTTGATATTTTAAAATCTTTACTTATGTATCTTAGTAACAGGAACGTTTCTTTATTCTGTAAACGAAAGATGTATTTCATAGTCCAAAGTTATAAACATATTTTCTAGAGGCATCAGTCGAAACGTTAAATTGATAATTTTGTAAAGCAGATTATTTATTAATTAATTTTTGATTGTGTTAAAAATAACAGGATAAGACACAAAAATCATTTCAGGGATTTAATTTCAAAGGCACACGAAAAGAAATATATAAAGATATTAAAGTTCATATATAAAATACTTATTAAAGTTTAATGTCTATACAATTAATATACTTTATTAAAGAATTTTTATAAAAACGCCTTTATTTTTTTCAAAATACAGAGAAAAACTCCAAAAATTCTTTAAATCCATCAAGTAACCGTTGATAATTTTTCACAAACGAATAATAAGATGGAAAATACCAAACTTTCGGAAAACATAATACCTTTTGCATTATTTCTTAAAACTCTGTCTCGTTCTTCACAGCGATAGATATAAACGCTTTCACTTTTAAACGTAAGTATCTGAAAAGAAGCATTAAATTCATGCACACTACATATTCTTCAGAAAAAAATTCCATACTGTGCCTGCTAATGCAAATACTTAGATCAAACACTAGAATGACTCATTTGATAGAAGATTTGTTCAAAATATTTTTTAAATATCAGTCACTTCAACTTTATCTTAAGAACATAAAAAATTGGCGACAAAATTTTAAACTACTGTTCTTATCTAAGTATGAGACAAGAAACTAATTTCATATTCCTTGCTTAATATTAACAGACTAAGCTTCATAGCAGGGGAGTGAAGAAAACAATCGCCTTTAGTAGGTAACAGGCACACAACCTGAATTTTCAAAGTTTTGGTAATATCTGCTAAATTCTCTCTTCTCGGGAAACGCTTTTCCAAGTATATCACACGTATGAGGCTTATCTTTCTGCATGTAAGAGGTTCAAAACACAAACAGATTCAAAATGTTCTTTACTTAATGTGGCTTCTGTTTTTTTGTGTTTAAAGTAATGCAAATTCAAGCTTTTCTTTACTGGAAAAGCTTTACCTATAGCTCACAAGCCTGCCACTACTGTTCTGTATGCGTGCGGTAATGTACATTAAAACTGTTCTTTAGTGAAAACGCTTTACCGTATACTACATAATAATGTGGCTGCTCTTTTGTATGAATAGCGTAATGTAGATTCAAACTGTTCTTTATTGAAAACGTTTTACCTCATACGTCACATCAGACTTCTCTTTTGTATGAATGAGATAGTATAGATTCAAGACACTCTTTCTCGAATATGTTTTACCACGTACCTCACAAGAGTGAGGATTCTATTTTGAATGCGTGAGGTAATGTAGATTCAAATTTTTCTTTAGTGAAACCGCTTTTCCACATACCTCACACGATTATGGTTTCTCTTTTGTATGCGTGTGGTAATGTAGATTCAGACTGTTCTTTAGTGAAAACGTTTTACCACATATTATACAAGAATGTGGCTTTTCTTTTGTATGCGTGAGGAAATGTCTATTCAAAGTTATCTTTAATGAAAACGCTTTACCACATACCATACATGAGTGAGGCTTTTCTTTTGTATACGTGAGGTAATGCACATTTAAATTCTTCTTTTCTGAAAACTCTTTTCCACATACCTCACACGAAAGTGGCTCCTCTTTTGTATGAGTGATGTAATGTAAATCCATGACGCTCTTTTTTTAAAAAAAATGCTTTGGATGAGAAATAAGGCTCCTCTTTTGTATGGCGAGGAAATTTAGTTTCATGGTTTCCTTGCGCCAATATACTTTACCAGGCGCATTATACGCAGGAGTCTCTCTTCTGTATGAACACGGTACTGAATGGTTAAGTTACTCTTATGTGAAAATTCTTTGCTGCTGACAATACAAACACGCAGTTTTTCTTTAGTGTGAAAAGATGATGATAATCTATATGGCGTTTCAGAATAAAGGCATTTTAGCAAATTTCCCACCGAATTTCCTTTCGTTTCTGTGGACTTTTTCACGCATCATTAGTCTTGACTTGGTTGAGAACATTTCACCGCATGCATTACATATATAAACTTTTTATTTGGGCTTATTAATGATCTTTCAAGCAACATTTCTGAAAGAATTGCTTTTGGCAAATTTCACAATGAAAATGTTGTTCTCTCGTATGAGCTTGGTAACGAATTTCTAAATAAGATGGTGTTTTAAATATTTTGTTGTAAACATCACAAGTTTTCGAAGTTTCTCCTTATTCAACAGAACTCAATTATCGAAATCAAGCCAGTAGTTTGATTTTATTTACAATTTCTAAAGCAAAAACATGTTGCCATTCACAACACAAACAAACCAAAAATTATTTACAAAATTATGCAGAAAAAATACACTCGGAATAAAAAATTACGTTATTTCTTTAAAATTCCTTCACGCGCTCAATCGGAGACATGAAAATATGTGGTTCAGTAATAATATATGAACGTTTTTTTTAAATTTAAAAATGTACGCAGAAATAAAATACATTGGAAAAATATTTTAAATTTTTTGAAAGAGAATTTATAGCTCTAAAAGATAATGTATTTTGTTTACTTAATTTTATCAACTTTTGAGCATTTCCACATCGTTAAAATGGAATGTCATGTGGGCAAAACTGAGCATTTTGAAAACCTTTGTTTTTTGCATTTAATCGAAATGTTAAAATTGCCTAATACTAGATAAAATAAAAATAAAAAATTGATGAAATCAATTTATATGGACGAGTTTTCTGCTTCGTTAATTTCGGTAAAGTAGAACTCCCGCCTTACACGGGGATCTTCAAAATTTCAAAACTGTTTGAAGATATTAATTAATGTTTAAAGTGGTGTTTTCTAATGTTATGGCTTAAGGATACTTTGAAAATATTAAATTTCATGTTCCTATTGTTGTAGTTCTCAATATTTACTTAAAATAAGAGCCTAATTTTGTGGGAAGGTTGCCATAATTATTCTTTATCTCTCTTTTTGGCGCTTTGTGTACTCAAGAACGAACTGATTCGAACTTGGCTCTTGATATAGAATCCAATTGGAATTGGCGATCGCTTAAATTGTAGGGTTACTGGAAAACGGAAGTGAACGGAAGTTCTCACCACGGAAGTTCTGTGAAACCAAAATAAAGAAATTAGAAAACTTGTCCATATAAAGATGAACGTGTGTGTGCATATGTCGTTTATACAAATCTACAATCCTTGTCCAATCGTGATGAAATTTGGCACACGTTTCCTTCACGAAAACAGGAAGGTCATTGTCAGCTTTTCAAAGTCGAAAAGTTAAATAAAACTCAAACAATTTTTAAATATTTTTCCGCTGTATCTTCAGAAATAATTATCGCGCAAGAATGGTTTTTAACACAATTTTAAAATTCAAGAAATTATCTTTTTAATATACCTATTTAATTGTGATACAATTTTCTCCCTAATTTTAACAAATTGTTTAAAAATGTTATTTTGTTTAGACTTGCAACGATATTTTCATTCTTATAATGACATTCAAAGTAGACTTTTTTCATAGTTTTGTAGTGTTGCCATTTCTGCGAGATTTTATTATTCTTATTATTCATTTCGCGCGAGACGAAATTTTATGTTTCATCTAAATTACTATCGCAAGAGACGACTGATATTGATTGGAATGTAGCCTGTAGGTAGAAGGTACCTGCAAAAAGTACGAGAAATACTTCATTTAAAAAACATATATATTTGAAACCGTTTTTAAATTTTTATCAAAATATTTCTACAACTTATATAAATATCTGACAATACTCAGCATTTTATTTCATATTATTGTCTGAAAATAAATTTATTTTTAAGGAGATAGGATTAACTTTGCCGATATTCCAAAATGGCGAAATGTAATTCAGCAAAGAACATTCATTGTTATTATTATTATTTTAATGCGATTTTTGCTCCAAAAACAATTTAAATGCTACAAAAAGCCATTAAAGTCAACTGTTTATATAAAAAAGAGCATTTTTGTGTTATAAAGAGTTTAAAGAAGTCATAAAATCAAATAAGTAATCATCCTCTAAAGTATAATTGTGCCAAATTTGATTACTCTATATCAAACAGTCTGCCCTGTAGAACGCGAACACACACATTCGCTTTTGTTATTAATAGAGATTTCACCAACGTTTTTTATTGAAATCTCTACTAATTTGTTGAAATTAATTAAGACCTTTAAGCTTTGAGCTAAAATATCCGATATGTTTAGAGATTATGCAGGTTATTCTTTAATTCTCTAATTATCATATTTTAATCCATTTAACATGCGATTATAATGTAAGTATAACGCGCCGTATCATTTAATGTTGAAATCAGCTGCGCATTTTATATGAGAAAGAAGAGTGTGAAGTTACCTCGTTAGAAAACGTATAATTAGATGTTAGATGACGTGGACAGTACATTTAGATGCAAGTTATATCATAGTCCAGTCGAATTGTACTTTAACATGGAAAAAATACATGACAGCAATTTTATTGCTTTAAGTTGTTGGGTCGGTCACACAAAACATGGCACTATATTTTGTACCCGGAGATCGGACTGGATAAGGGGGGGGGGGGGATTTGCACCCGCGTTTTTTTGCATTTAAATAAAAGGCTATTAATCTGAGAAGAAAGGTTTAAATTAAAAAGTTATAGGTAGTGAAAAGATCTGTAAAATGAGTCTTCGAACGTTAAGATACCTTAATTAGGGTAGGAGTAAATTTTAAAAAAACGTAAATTTTGGAAAAGTATTTTAATTTTTTTACAATTATAGCGAAATTTTTGAAATTTCACATAAGTACGCACTATATAGTAGGGTATATATGTTTAAAATTTCAGAACGATATTTGCCCTTTTTTTGAAAAATTCAACTTTTTCGGAAAGAGAACGTCGTTTGAAAATGCCTGTAAATACTTTTTATCTGTCCGAATTCGCGGAGCGAAAAACATTCCTATTCTAAAATTGTTGTTCTACAATTTCAAACCATTTTATAATAGTCGATATTAAGTAAAACGTTCTGAAAACTTAGTTTGAAGTTAGCTCTTTGTCTAATTTATTATGCCTAAACGAATTGTCCCCATCGCAGAAATATTTTCTCTTTTGGGAAAAAGCGTTTAGGCAAAATAAACGAAACAAAATGATAATTTCGAACTTAATTTTCTTCACTTTTTTCTGAAAATCGACTACTAAAAAACTATTTGAAATTGTAAAACAACACTTTTATAGTAGGATTTTTTTCCCTCCGCGAATTCGGACAGGTAAAAAAGAACTTAAAGGCATTTTTCGACAACGTTCTTTTATACGAAAAAGTTGAATTTTTCAAAAAATAAGGCAAATATTGTTCTGAAATTTTAACTATATACAACCCTACTACTATAATGCGTACTTACGTGAAATTTCAAAAACATTCGCTCTAAATGTAAAAAAAATTTAAAATAATTTTCCAAAATTTACTTTTTTTTACTTTACTCCTGCCCTAATTAAGCTATATTAACGTTCGACAACTCATTTTTTAGATAATTTTACTACCTATAACTTATTAATTTAAAATTTTCTTCTCAGATTAATAACCTTTTATTTACACGCAAAACACCAAGCATTCGAATTTCTGTCCTCCCCCCCCCCGGGGGGGGACGCCCTAGGGGGGTGCAAAATATAGTGGTATGTTTTGTGGGCCGACCAACAACTTAAAGCAATAAAATTGCTGTTATGTATTTTTTTCCCATATTTTGATACTTTTCATGAAAATTCGACTGGACTATCATGTGATTTGACTGTATTAGGGAATTTCATGTACATAATAAACAAAACATAACATAATACTACATCCTGTCCCCGTGTCTTGTGACTGTTTATGAGTGGTTTGAATGGACAGGAAGTGGAAGTTAACCAAGCAACTGTACTAAAAACAAGGGAATGGTTATATGAAGGATCAGGAGTGGCATTGGAGTTCGCCCGCCGGGGGGGGGGATACCACCTAAAAAAACCGTCAGCTGACCTAGAACCACTTTGGTGGAAAAGAGTCATGAACAACAACAATTCTAGGGCGAAAATCAGAAAACTCATCCACTTCATCGCGGAGAACGAAACACTCTTATTTCCAAAAGATGGCGACAACAACTAGCCACAGACCCAACTAACCCTATGTACTCTCATATTCTCTCTTCTTCCATACACAGGGCACGACCCTCTCAAATTCAACAACACAACGACCTGAAAAACTGAATTTTAAAAAAAATATTATATTCTTTTGTTTTAATTGTCCTGTTTTTTTGTATCTTTTTATAGAAGGTTGTTTTTTTGCTCTGGCTTTTTCAATAAAGTTTCACGCATACCCAACCAACCGACAGGGAGCCGTCCTGGCTCCGAGTTCGGGGGTATGCAGTGGTGTTATGTACAAAAGAGGGGCGTATTGATGATCCTCTCAAATTTTCGCCAGATCTTTATTTATTAATTGAATAGCCCGTTGCGTGAACGGGGAACAAAAATTTGCCCCGACGGGCGGGCACAGCATCCCCGGTAGAGGTCTCCACCCCTGTGAAGGATACATTGTAATGCCAGGACCTTTGAGGTATACTGAATGAGATAGTTGACAAACACAATTTGGAAAACTGCTACAAAACAAGAATGCAGTAAGATAGCCAAAACATGAAATTGAGCATGGCAAGTGATAATACATAAGAAACTATCATACAAGAAGAAAAAAACAGTCTAAGTTCTGGAATACATAAACAAATATTTAAAAATATATACAATACAGGGTGTCCGAAATGTATCTTTACACAAAATAATTAAAAATAAGCAAACAATGATATGCACACTTACGGTTTTTTATGTTCTATAAAAAAACATTAAAGTTTTTTAAGTGTAAACTAGATGGCGCTACGTCAACGTTTTGCATCAATCTCGTTTCAAAATGGCTTCACCGCAAGAACAAGGGCAAGTTGTAGCGTGGTTTATCGAATATAAATCTGGAACACAGGTACGGCGTAAATTTCGGACTACCTACAGTCAAAGTCCACCTTCAAGACCCACAATTTATGAATGTCATGAAAGATTTATGACGACAGGTAGCGTATTGCCAAAACCAGGTCCAATACCATGGCCACCTAGATCTCCAGACATAACACATTTTTATGAGGATACGTGAAAAACATTGTTTACCGATCTCTAATTCATGACATTGGCGAACTGAAAAGTCGAATTACTCTGGCCATCCAGACTGTTGATTCTGTAACGCTTCATAGAACGCGGTTAGAAATCTGGTATAGACTCGATGTGTTGCGCGCGACTAATGGTGCGCACATTGATATTTTGGAATAAAAAATTGCAGAAAAAACTTTTGATATTTTCTTTATGAAGCATAAAAAAACCGTAAGTGCATATCATTGTTTGTATAATTTTAATTATTTTTTAAAAGTGTAAAGATACATTTCGGACACTCTGCACTTCGAAACATATTGTACTGTACATTTCTGTTATTACTTCCTAAAATAGAGACTTAAAAACACGCATCATTTTGGAAAACTGTTAAAGTTATGGAGGATTTGAGGAAGTGATGTATACGAGGATATATTTTGTTGAAGGAAATCCAGCACTTCACTGAGCGGGGAGTAAAGGAAACCTCAGAAACATACGATGAGTAGGTAATATGAAAACACTGTTGAAGAAGACATCTCTTTGGTGAATTGTAAATAACACAGCTTAAATCTCTATCACAGCTTTATATTTAAAAATATTTTGTTCAGGGAAGCATAAATAAGTTATGAAGAAGAGATTTAATTGAAATTAAACACAACTAATATTCCCAGCGAACCAACTGGTCACCATAGGCGGATAGTTTAGTGTTAAATTTGTATTGACCAACAAATACATTAACTTCCAATCTGCAATAGCTTTTTTTACTGATGTGAAAACAATAACTGAAATTCTGAAATTCTTTGCCATTTAGATTTAAATAGCGCAAGTACTCAGTGATAAACTTGTAATTTGGTATGAAATATCACGATATTAGTACTGCACATTTACGTTTCTAGACATAATACAATTTGTATTCAACAGTTTTATATGCTTTTCGAAACTGATTAATAATACATTATTTTCAAAAAATTTCCTGAGAGAAAAAGGAATTGTAGAATACATATGTATTTAATATGTAATAACTAATTTATTAAATACAAGTTTAATTTATTAACCTGCCTTATTGGACGTGCCTCTAATCTCTATCTCTACTATAATAAAGGAGAATGTGTGTCTGATGGCGCTCTGCAGGGCACACCGCTCGACTTAGAGCTACGAAATTTGGTACAAACATACTTTGGAGGGTGGAAATGTGCACCTCGGAGCCCTTTTTTGAAATGTTAATTAGAATTTTAATTAATTAAAAATTAAGTGAAATTTCGGCGTTTATCCTTAATAACTTTCGAAAATATTAAAGCACAAAAATTATTTTCACACCACCTGAAAGTGCAAAAAATTACTTTTCCAATGATATCAATTAAGTTGTCGTACGAATTTTTCTCTAATTTTAATAAATAAAAAAAATATTTTTTACATAGTTTGCAACAAAACTTTTCATTGTTGCAACGCAATTCAAGCCGTTTTCATTGTTTAAACAAATATTTATTTGCGAGCTTCTCTTCCATTATTGAAAACTAAGGTAATATTTTTCTATGTTTAATGATGTGTTTTAATCAGCATATTTTCATACAGGTAACACGCTGCTGGAAGTAAAATGTGCCGCGCCATTTTAAAGTTAAAATCAAATGCATATTTTCAAGAGGAATAAGAGAGTGAAGATGATGTCATTGTATGATACATGACACAGACAGTTCCATTAAGGAGCTTTCAGGCAGACAACGAACAGAATAGGTGGAAGGCTACTGAAAGAACATGAGTTAAATGCTTAGCATGATTTAAAATTACTTAGTTAAGGGAACAATGAATATCAAATTGTACACAAGAGATTCAATTTAAATTATATTCCCGTCGAACAAACTGGTCGCCGAAGGCGACTAGTAACAAATAATCGAATGCTTATTTTATGATTCTGATTTGAAAAATCCCTATCCATTTAATGTAAATAGAGCATAATAACGAGTGTAAGCTGATCTGGTGCAACGTACCACCTTTTATTTTCAAACGAACAATGACTTATTCGGAAAGCTAAAATCACGATTCTCTTTAACGTCAACTGCCTTATCTAAATATCCGATTGTAATTCGATTAGGAAGACAGAGAAAGGATAGTGCTAAACCGCAACTGGATTAGCACACATTCAACTTTCCTATTCGGATGGCACTAATACAATGATTTCTTTAAGATCGCGGAAGACTACAGAATAGAGTCAGAGAGGATCGTGATGAGGTTCGCAGTTTAACTTTGATCTTCCTTGAAACTTAATAACCGTGAATTACAGAAAAGGATTTCTGTTATATATAGGGGAAGTAGGAAGCACAGTTCAAATAGTTTCATGTTTATGCTGCTGGCCGCTTAATCGGTACAGCTTAAGCAATAAAAGAAATAACTAATACTTATAGGTGGACTTCGTAAAACAATCTTTAAAGCAATGATTCTCTTTACCTCAGTTTGATTTTTGGATGGTCAGATTCGTAATTAATAAAATGGAAAAACGTGTATTCTGGTTTCTTTAAAAATACCAGTTTAGTCTATTACTTGGTAAACCAATAGCATGCAATCCAGAAATAGAACATCGCCGAAATTGCATATTGGATAAAATAAATAAATTATGAAATCTTTTTCAGCTGCAAATCTTATCATTTTATATTGTTTAAGTACTCATGATCCGAAAAACAGCGGATTTTAAATAATTGGTTTGCATGTTTATGTGGTTTCTTGCAGTTATGAGTTTATGGAGTTTACAATTCAAATACTTATCTTATCAAAAAATTTCGATAATTTTTATTTAATCATTTCAGATTTTATTTCTTGAAAATAGAGGTATAAATTTACTGAAGGAGGAGTTCAGTTCTTCGTTCAACTTTTTGTTGCCACTTGTACAAAAATATCAGTAGTATCATTTAAATTATAAAAAGAAGGAACTTAATCCCACCAGTAGCCCAAAAGCTCCTTCTCTAACCAAAGTGAGAATCGAAAATAAATCGGACGTAAAGTTTACTATAATATATACTGAATAGTGAAATAGCATATTTATGAGTTTTTGAAATGAAAAGAGATTCTTTTATGGTTTATAAATCTGATTCATAATACTGAATGAATTTATATTTGACCAAAAGGATTCAAAGTGATATATATGAATGTATGAGAAATGCAGATTCAGCAATTATATTTCATTTCTAAATAATTTATCACATACATATACTGGTTTTCTGCTCAAAAACAATTTATTGTGTGACATAAATTAATAAAACACTTTATTAGTTCGCAAATTAATTTGTTTCCTTTTGATCATTAAGTATATAATATTATAATATTACCCTTAAAGCGCATAATATTAAGTATATATATTACCCTTAAAGCGCATAATATTAAGTATATATATTACCCTTAAAGCGCAAAATTCAGTTATTTCATAGTATAACTAGGCATTCGACTAGGTAATTCGTGAAATACCTAGTTATTCTATGAAATAACGGATTGAAAATATCTAGGTAGTTCATGAAATACCTAGTTATTCTATGAAATAACGGATTCTACGCCTTAACTATAACATATGAACCCCCATCTGTGATTAATGATGTTTCAGATAAGAATTTAATTTTTTTAATAATTTCTTTCACTGCTTTGTTCGGTTTCTGGACGCAAATAAACTGCATGTTTATTCCTTTGACACTCTTCTACCCAAACAAAATTACGATTGAAAGAAACAAAAATATGTTGTATTTTAGGTCAGGCGGATCTCATCGTCTGACGTAGGGAGTTTCTGTAGAAAACCTGCTTGAAGGCAGCTGAAGAGAAAGTATCGTCATGGGGAAATATTGGTTGAAATTAGACCAAATCCGTAATTGTGGGTAGTTTCCCAACAAAATGAGGACGGAACTGAGTATTTCCACTCTTTTATTTTCATCTGTAAGCTGGCAACATTGAAACCGAGAAAAGAAATTCGAGAACTTTCTATAGCTGAAATAAGAGCTAGAACTGTTTCAAAACATAATTTTGTATTGTAGTCTTTATCTGAAATTTTCAAACTTTGGGTTAGAACCTTAAGTCTATTTGTCAATTTCTAAAATTATAATATATGAAAAGTTACCAATTTTTTTTTCATCGTGATATAAGGATTGATATTTTTCTTTAAAAAGGGAATTGCTGTTTTAATTCTAAGCATTTCTTAGTCTTTAGTTAGTTAATGTTCTTAATATTCATTGAAAACCACAATCCATTTCGTCGCTTTACAAGCAACACCATTTATCTCAATTTTTTGAAATTCCAAAGAAGAAGAAAATACTCAAATTTTCGAGACCAATAACGAATACTTCTGAAAATATTTTGACATCTGGTAGAAACATGTGGTTTCAAGTTTCTATTAGATGTTAAAAAAATCAGAAATATTCGTTATTGATTGAGAAAAATTGAATATTTTCTTCCTCTTTAAAATTTCAAAAAATTGAGAGAGGTCGTGTTGCTTGTTAAGCGACTCTTTAAGGAATTCCGGATATTACTTATTATCTAATAGCATTATTTCAACAAATAGAATTTTTTCTAGAAATTATTAAAATCTGTAGAATCTAAACAAGAAAAGCAGAGCAATACATAAATCTATTCATAATTTCCTTTTCCTTTTGAATGTTAAAAAGTAAAATAATAATTCTGCTTCAGTTTAATTTTCAAAAGAACATAGATCAGTTATTTTATATTTTTTTGAACAAATTCTGTTTTGGAAAACCGAGTTATGAAACTCTTTCTGTATTAATCTTGTGGGTGAAGAAAGCCACTTTCGATCTCTAACATATATTTGAAAAACTAATATTTTATACGACAGTTTCTGATATATTCAATTTAATATATATACTTTAACACTATTTCATTGATTATGCAAAACTACAATAAAAATGTTCCAGGTTTGAGAGTTGTATCTAAGAAATAAATGATTGGAGAAAAATGATATTAAAATTTGTATTTCGTAGCAGTCTTCGAATATTTAACCATGGACATTTAAATAAATTAAGAGACAGGTAAAATCATCAATACGAACATACATTATGAAAGAAATGAAACTCGATATTCATGCTGATGTAGCGCATACATAATATTTATACTAGCATAGAAAAATAATAAATGAAGCAAGGAATAAAACGGAGTATAAAATATTATTTAGAATAATTTGTTTTTGAATGTATAATCCCAGGAAGTATCACCAGCATAGAAGATTTTCAAAGGAAAAGCTTTTAGTATACAGACAATAAAAAGAAAACCATTTGAAATTTCGAAAATGAATTCATACATGTAATGATAAGCTATGATATTGATTGTCTCTTTAAATTTCAAAATTCTGTGTCCAATATAAAAATATATTCCAAAAAATTATTAAAATTAAATAATACTTCCTATTTAGAGATTCCATGCCATCTATCAACGCTGCCTCACGCTGTTCTGTGATGTCACATACTCCTTCAAAATGCGGAATGGATTCCAAAACTAAATTTGTAGGACGTGTTTGTTACCCATTGAATTTGATTTGACCTCACTGGAAGCGAAATCAGTAAATGCAAAATTCGGAATGGATTCCAAAACTAAATTTGTACGACGCGTTTGTAACATAATGGATTTGATTTGACTGCACTAGAACCGAAATCAGTAATCTTAAAAATAATAATAATAATAAACTGAATTTCTTTTTTGATTTTACTCGATAAGATATCAGTGGATTTTTCAAATTCTTCATATTACAAAATACATAACACATAACTAAGATTCAGATAGAAACAATGTTTATTAAGGTAACGCATAATAACTGATATCGAATAAAGAATGGCCTACTTACCTACAAATCGAATTTTCTTATCGATATAAGGAATGGCATTTCAGCTTATTAAGCTGCAGGCACCACCCATAAAAATCAAATTTCTGACTCCACCTTTATTAGCCTCTTGAGAGTTACCTAAAATTTATAACAATTACTTTTCTGAAAGTGATTGAGAGGGTTAATCTTATGATGGATAGCGTACAAGTTTAATTAAGATTTTCGAGGCTATAATTTCACGGTGGAAGATTCTCTAAAATTATAATGGATTGTCCGTTGTAATGAAGAAGGTGTTAGACGTACATATAAATTTGATTTTGGATTATGCATTTCACGATGTAATAAAGGTTATAAAGCTATTCAAGAATAATAACAAACGAACCAAATTAAGACGCAAACTAAATTGTTCTTTTTTTTATCAGCTATGTAATATTTTAAATTTCTCCGTTCCTAGTTGTATTTACGAAGCTATACTTGAAGTTTATTAATAGGCTTCATGGATATAATAAGGACTATATAACACAACCTCAATTATTTCGACCTCAGTCTATATATTTATTGCATACATTAATTTTATGGTTTAATGTTATATTTGATAATTATCGGACCAGCAACGATTTTCATGTTTTTATTCACACACACGAGGCAGTTAATTAAAAATACTTTCTTATTTCACCAGTTCATTTAATAATAGGATAAATTTGTTCGAAGTTATTTTTAGAAAGTATAGTTTTCAAGCTTATAGTTTTTTATTTATCTAACATAAATAATTTTTTAAATTTTTTTATGTGTAAGCGGTATGGAAGGATATATTCTATATCTCACAATATTTACCTTCTTATGTATGTGTATTTTTACTTTTAAGAATTTAAAACTTATAATGCAAAAAATTCGCCAATCCTATACTTAAAACAGCAATCCTTTCACTATTCATATTATTTCATTAATTCAAATCTATTATTATTTTTAATTAAATTTAAAGAGATGTCATTCTAATTCTGGAACAACTTTACTGCTTAACCGAAAAATGATATTTTTGATTAGTTTGAGAATTTAACTGTAGAGTAAAAAGTCAAATAGTTTATTTTTTTAAAAATATAATTCCTTATGTGCTTGGATCTCTAACGCTCATTAATAATATAATAGCCCAGATCTCTCGGTAACGCTCTGACGTCACCAACAATAAAACTCGCGCCGTAGCACTGCTAGATGTTTAACAGCATTATTTCATTGTTAGAGAACCTAAATTTCAGTAATTTTAAATTTAAAAGAGAAATTGTCGTTCTAATTTCAAGTTTAATAGCTCTAAAATAGTGAAATAAAATTTGCTATCCATTGATATAAAATCGCAATGATCAATAGTTCCCTAGAAATTTTAAATTTTATTAATCATATATTTCAAATTAATTTCCGTTTTTTAATAGAAAGTAGTAAATTACGTCAGTGGTATATCATGCGCGCGATATAGTTTGGACGCCACGATGCATTTAATTATTTAGTGCAATCGTGACGATATAATTTGATAATATTTTTTGGCAAAGTTAAAATTGACAAAAAAATTGATTAAAGACATGTGAAGTACAAGGGAAATTATTAAGCAACGAAAAATACTTCACTCTGAATGTTGTTTACCAAGAAGTGTTTTTGAATAAAGAAATATGTTAATAAAAAATATTTCCTGTCATAATACATATGTTTATTTTATTTGTTTTCAATCAATGTTAAAGATTTCTCTCGTATATATTTCTATTTAAAAACGTCAGATTTGACGGGAAACCTCTCGAATGAAAAGGCAATTTGCACCCGTCATACCATGGCGGGTGTATTTTCTAGTTTATTAATATATTTACAATACGAAATCGTTAAAAATATGGATTACTCATTTTATAAAAGCGTGATATTTAGAAGTCTTTAAAAGCATTTTGTTATCGTTAACGATCAAATCCAAAAGATTTTTTTTTACTTATTAGGTATTTAAAAATTAGAATCCATATGCATTAACTACAAAAGAAAATAAGCATTTACAAAACACAAACAAATGTTAATGGTAATTTATTTATTATGAAAACATATATTTTATATTATGCATTACAAAATGTCTGAAAGGATTTCTAAAATTATTATGTGATCCTTTATTATCTATGACGGTAATTCTCTACGGTTCTATTCTATAACGGTAATTCTCTACGGTTCTATGCTATAACGGTAATTCTCTACGGTTCTATTCTGTAATGGTTAATAATAATAATAAATAACGGCATATTTTCATTCTGCAGCTCATATTTGCATTATCAGAATAAATATATTGCGTAGAATAATTATTTAAACACCTGTTGTCTATTGTTACAGTTTATTAGACAGTAGTCCAATTGACAGTTTTGCGGTCAATTGGATAGACAGATGAGAAGAACTTTGCTTTCAGAGTATTGTGATGGAAAATTTATTGTAATAGCTGTATTGTAAGGTGATATCTGAAAAACGGAATAAAATTAAAAAGAAAATATTTTTCTATTGTCTTTAAGATAGTTAAATAACAAAGATTTTCAAAGGAAATTATAATTCAAATAGATTTACAGTTTGATAATATCACTTAGAAATCTCATCTTCTAGTTAAAAACATCACTAGTCATTACAATCGGCTCTGCTAACAATATCAAACTAAAAATACCTATTTTAACTTTTCTTATCAATTGATATTCACCAAGCACATCGTCTATTTCTCACTGACCCACTTCAGAAACTAGCCTTCTCTTCTCTTCCTCCGCAACAACTGGATTAGATGTCGAACAAAGAATCTCTTATCGCACCCAAATTCCTTTTTTATTAAAGGTGAAGAGAGAGTTGTGCTCCTTCCACTTTTTGCCAACCTACTGGCCAGAAGGGAAGTCCGATGACCTACCTACCTATAGCCTAGACCTACATTCGACAAAATGCGGCGGGAAGAGTCGATATCACATCCGCATGTGTCGCCGCAAACACCTGACAAGATAATATCGTTTCCTCGTCTTCTATAGAAGTGTTGGTGGAAAAAGAATTTCCGCAGCTTTGCCCACCTGAAGCTTTCCGCAATCGTAATCCCCTTGTTGTTTTCAACACGCAGAGGTGGGGAGGCAGGTCAAGTAACGATGGGTGCTTTTTCTTTGCATGCGATGTCGTGATCGGGTGATTTCATTTTTGTAAGAAGGCCCTTTTTCGCGTTCATTGTGCAGTTCGGTCTATCCGTCACAAAGGTTACCTTATACATTAATCAATTTTCCGGCAGTTAAGAAGGATTTTTGATTTGAAAAGAGCATGACCTTTTCTCATGGGAGAAATTACTGCCTTCTTGTTTGCGTCGGTCATTTGGGTGTGATATGTTGATGCTTTAATGTTATCGAGAAAGTTATCAGTTATGTCAGATATCCAAACTGACGTTTAACAATCCTCAGATATAATTGTAAGTAGCCTGAAGCTTAAAATTTGCCTGGCATACTGTTGTTGTGAGTGAGCAATTAAGTTCTTATTTATAGATAATAGTATGAAAATCATTTCAGATTTTAAAATAAGTGTAATGAAAGCCAAAAAAAAAAAAAACTAAAGTTAATTTAGTAATGCTGGCTTGAAAATAAATGCACCAACCACCTTTTTTTCAAATAGCATTTCGATTTAAAGAAAAAGAGAATTATTTGTTCTAATGAAAACTCTCTTCCAAAATCCTGGAGGGAAAATCAGCATTCATTAAATTTTCAAACACAAATGTTTCGTAAAGTGTGTTGCCGTATTTGATTTTTAATTCAATATAATATCGATTACAATGTTATGACCCAGAGGTGGAAGATTTTAAGAAATTCATGCAAAACTGTTTCATACTTGAAAATCAATTTGTTGTAAGTTGTATTTATTTTATTTTCGTTTGAAATATTGGAATGTTCTTAATAAACTTCCGTTAATAAAAATATCCTTTAGGTACAATCCCAAATATTAATTCACTGTTTTTTCTATATTCCTATCATTTTATCTGAATGCATCATTATATTGACTTTACATATTTTGTTATATAAGAATCAGTGTTGTAGCTAGGATAAGTGGTGCCTGGGTCATAATGTGATTTTTTCGCCTCCCAATCATTAGTGTGAACGGCTCCTGGAGCCCGGCATTTTTTCGCCTCCTGATCGCATTTGGCAAAAGAATGATATAAACCCAATAAAGTTTTGTCACCATGGTCATTGGTGTAGCGAGGGTAAGTAGCGCCAGGAGAATAATGTTTTTTTTACTCCAGTCGTCATTAATTTCTTGGCAAGCATAAATGGCACCTCGAGAATGGTATTTTTATACCCATCATCACATTTTGCTATAAAAAGAGACATAAGCGCCCCCTAAGACTGGCGCCCGTGGAATCTAAACCCACTTGCCTCCCGATCGCTACGCCACTGATAAAACCATTGAAAATCTATGAAAATGAAATATTCTTTAGAGATATCTCTCCCATTGGACTATTGTTGATTCTTATCCAAATTCGAACCCTTATTTTTTTTGAAAACCAATATTACCCCAAATGTGTGATACTCTATAATTTGTTTGAATTGATGTTTTCTAAATTTTGCTTTAACCTGTTCAACGTTGCCCTTCCAACCGTGGAATGTCTACGATGAAAGCAATGTACCGAAATGCTCAGTATATATATATATAGAATAATCAGTGATAGTGAGACTTTCAAGAACTGTTTATATTGAATTCTATTTGTATCCTTAGGGTAAGTAATTCGAATCGTTAACGTTGCCTCAGATTGCAATCTTGATGTTTTATAAAGCGAGTTGGTTTGCTCGCCAAACCCGTTCGAGCTCACTGGAGCATAGCGATGTCGAGAAAGCTCTTTCAAGGTCGCTTTTATTTCAGATACCGTTATTCATTTGTTAAAAAAGGAACTACTCTCTTTCAAACATCATCATTCCGAAACCATTAAAAAGACAGACTTGTTTTTTTATAAGGACTCAAAATAGCTCGAAAGAAGAAAAATTTCATTTTGTTTCTCGATCGAAAAATAATAACTCGTACTTTTATTTCTTTGTGAATGATAGCATGGTTCATTTGTTTAAAATGCGGCTACTCTACTGAACCAATTTTTAGCATTTTTTTCATCAGTGTTTCTGGTAATAGAATTGATATATATTCTTCACTTCTTTTAAAAGATAATGGCGTCAGTTTGTAATCGTATTTTGAACTCGATTAAATATGAGAAAATAAAAGATCAAAAGGTTTCACATTAGTATAATAAAGGAATAGAATTTCTGATAATTATCATTATCTTCAGAGATATTCTTTGTGCACTGTAATGATCTTCAGAGAGTTAAGGGAAATGTCAGAAGATCATACAATTCGATTTCGTTTTTGTATGGATTCTGCATAAACTTCACTCAAATCGTGAACTGGATGATAATCTTTGCTTAAACCATAATGAATGTTTCCTAAGTCCATGAAAATTTTAGCCTTTTCTGCAAGAATCAAAATTTAGTTTAATAAAAAAAAAACTTTTCTTATACTTGATGCTTTCCCCCCGGGGGGACACCACGAGTTTGTGGATGAGAAGCAGCCGGATAATAGGGCTGGGTGATTCTGTATCAACTTGATACTTTGTATCAGGTACGCAAAATTATCAAATACACCTAAAAGATACAGACCAAAAGTATCAGGTACTCGGTATCAGTTCTCGGACTTGAATGATAAAGAGAAGCAATCGCCTCCGTCGCGTTCCTTTCAGGTCGGCTGATACACAGTATCAACATGATACAAAGTATCAGCTTGATACAATTCGGGGTTGGGGATGGCTTCGCTTTTTCGGTAGATGTATTTATGATGAAGTGCATTTTGAAGTCATACACGGATGGGAGTGGACAGGAGAAAAACTGATAGTTAAATGTATCGGAAGACGAGGATTCCAGAGCTGGGATTGGTATGTATGGGAT
Source organism: Araneus ventricosus (assembly GCA_013235015.1). Lineage (NCBI taxonomy): Eukaryota > Metazoa > Arthropoda > Arachnida > Araneae > Araneidae > Araneus > Araneus ventricosus. The sequence goes on along the minus strand of BGPR01005428.1, from coordinate 21,500 downwards.
TAATATGTAGTGCATTAATTTTGTGGAAAAGATTCGATGGACTTTCAGCATCATATATGACTGTAGAAACATCTCGATCGAAAATGATCCCCGAAATACGTAGGTACTTCTTTATTAAAGATCGATTAAAATAATGGCGAGAAGAGAGGCACAATTTTCCGTATTTAAAAAAAAACTAATCAGAAAACATTTATCAGGTATAAAAGTATCAAGTAAAAGTTTCAGGTACAAGCGTGTATCAGTATTAATTTGTACCTGATACAGCAAAACCGGGTATCAGCCCAACTCTACCGGATAGGTTAGTGGGTGTTTAGTAATGGAGGACTTGGATCCTCCGCCAGTGATAGTACGTACCCTCTTACGGGTGGGGTCGGGACGTGGTTGGTGACTGCTACTAGGACTCCGGCCTCAGTACTCGAGCTATTGCAGCGGCTGTCATTCAGAAGACCCGGATGCCAAGGCAGGGCGAGGAATCCTGTTTTCTGGTTACACTTCATTCTTTAGTTCTTTTTTCAGAATTGTAAGGTAATGTGACAAATAAACATCAATTATAAGCATAGTAAATATTTTCAATAATGCTGGTTTTAATATAAAGAATTAAAGTTAGATTAAGCTGTAGTTGTTCACAACAGCAGATCCGAACATTAATGAAAATTTTCAATAATTATGTATTTTTAATAGCATTTCTTCAGCTGTAAGCTGTTATTTATTTGCTAAATCACTGATAGTTTTCGTATTTAGCTTTCTAACATTGGGCTTAAATCTTTCGAAAAGTTGAGAGTCTCTTTTCACCGATGGAAGATTGCAACTTTCTTTCACTCATATTTCATTCTAAAAAGTTATTTCCGGTTTTTAATACACAATATTTTCACCAAATATAATGTCATGGTCTGATCAATAAGCTGAATACATTGGTACTCATGAAGTGGAAACAAGCAAATGATTTTCACTATTCAAATTCATTTGTATTACGTAAAAGCGTAAAAGTTTACTTTTCTCGAAATATTATCTCATCGTTATAAAACTAACACTTTCTTGAAAACAGCATTAAGCGAGCGCATTTTTGTCTAATTTTTAGATTGTGTCTTTTAGAATCAGCATATTTTTTCGATGAAATTCAAATTTTGCATCATAGTTAATTTTATAAAACGACAGTATAGGATATTTTTCATTGATTGTTTAACACTTCCTTTCGTCAAGCTGTTATTTCAGGTTCAGTTACTGAATTCACATATTAAGAATAAAATATAGGTAAAAATATTGTTTTTGTATTCCATCTTATACCTGTTTTGGACAGATCAGCAACAAAAGAAAATTATTCTCGTTATTCCTGCCTAGTACATTGAATCTTGAAATGGAGCATGTATTCATAATACAGGGTGTACACAAATGAAGTGACACATTTCAAAAATTAATTTAAAAAAAATTTAAAATGTTGTAACTACGTTTTTTTAAAAATAAGAACGCATCTCAAAAAGTTTTTTTTTCAGATAGGTAACGCGGCGTTACGCCGTTCTAAATTTGTTACAGCGAGAAAATTCCGTACGCAACGGCTACCGATCAGCAGAAGCCGATGCGCGTTTCTGGTTTCTTTTTTTAGTTTTTCTTGAATATCACGAAAACTCTTCGGTTTTCACACTACATGTGAATTAACAAATTAAAGAGTGTAAAATTCCCTACAAATACATACTTTTATTTTTCTTCCAGTTTTAATATTTTCTCAGATAATGGCAGATAATGGTTCTAAGCAAATTTTTGATTTCCAGTAATTTACGACTCCCTAGACCACCGAAATGGCATGTTACCTATATGAAAAAAAACTCTTTGAGATGCTCTCTTATTTAAAAAAAACCGTAGTTCCAACATTTTTAGTTTTTTTTAAAATTAATTTTTGAAATGTGTCACTTCACTTGTGTACACCCTATATTTCCAAAAAGACCAGAATGTAGTCACAACTTTGAATGTAGCCTACTTTTGGGTCTCATGAAATTTATAAAGTTAACATATGTGTATTTGACATAATTTAAGAACTGTATAATAATGCAATTAAAACAGAGTTTAAACTATAGCCATCTTCAAGAACAAAAAGAAATTACGGACATATACTACAACTGCAAGATTAAAGAATGCAACCAGGTACACCAAACAGTACGGGGAATCTATGGTACATTCAAAACACTCATTAGCTAAAAGTAGGTCAGTTGTACTTACGCCTATTCTCACTGCAAGGTAAGGCACGCCGAGAAAACTTCCCACAATATGATACCATCTCACAGCAAGGAACCGTGACGGCAATGAAACAATAACTTGCCATTCACAGAATGCTAGATGATACGCTGCTGATGAGCCACATTGATATATGTATGTCAATCTACAGCGGAAAGGGTCCTCAGAAAGATTTAAAGCAAGACGTGCCCTTGTGTTTTGAGGAACCATAATCCATTTTTGAATATTCAGGGCAAAGGGATACGTTTCAAACTACCCGCCTTTAAAATGCTGTTTCGTATGAACTACATAAGGCGAAACCCTAGTCAAATTTTGGGCATCAAATTTATCTTAAATGAATGGAGGGCAGATCTATTTTGCAAGAAAAAAAAAGGTTTAACTGCAGCTTTAGAAAAAACTGATCAGTTAAAGAATGCATTTTTGAGTTTATATTTTGTTAAATATAAACGACATCCAAACATTCACAAGTGAAAACAATGCTATGGAAGGACATTAACTTAATATAATTTCTAATACAGATTGAAGTAAAGTTCACATATTCTGCAAAAATTGCATTCAGTTCCACTGTCATGCATAGAAAATTTGTGTCTAAGCTGCAACTAAATTTGCAATTCAAATATTCATAATTCTGTGGTAAACAGTAGTGATGTATATCTGTTAACAAATCAAAATGTGTGCTTGAAATTATTCTGTCCATTTTTCTGTTGATATACAGACTGAAAAGTCATTAATTTCTTGATATTATCAATAATGCATTAAGTCAATGAACTGTGTAACAAGAATGGTTTACATAAGTGCTCTTAGAGAACTGATGCTATGCATTTGCATATCATTATTTGCTGTTTTCAAATATAGCTCTGTTTTAAATAGCTTCAAGCCAAGATGTTGCATTTGTAATTTTAGAAGAAATTTAAACAGCTTTCCTTCTATTGTGCTGCTAACTGTACCTTTTTCTGAAGTTAATTTCATTGATAACAAACAAAATACATTTAGGATTTCGAAAAAAACTGTTACATTTTGCGTCGTTTCTTTCATATATTTTATACAGATGTGATAGAAAAAAATTTATAATATTGTAAAACTGTAGCAGTCATTAACTCTTAAACATGGCAATTTGATATGATATTCTATTTCTATTGATTATACATTTTAAAGCTACTTTTTTAAAGAAATTTTTTTAAATCTGTTTAATTTAAAAAGAAAATAACACGCGAAACACTATTTAACATTAAAGTGCTTAAAAACATAAATTGATAATTTTGTAGCTAAAAACCAAAATAATGTTTAATTTTGGCCGCTATATTGACCACTGTTTATCTTACACTTGGAAAATAAAAAGAATTCAGTAAAGTAGTTATTTCAACCATTTAAATATATAATAGTTGGGGTGAAGCAATTCACAGTTATATATTTTCATCTTAAGAAATCCAGATCCGAGGTGATCGCTTTCCTTTAGTTTATACCCATCTGCAATGTAGTCATTATTTCGTACGAAAATATAAGCTTTTTAATATCTAATCTTAAAAATATTTATGCACTCACTTTTTACCAATCAATTCATAAGGTCAATTTATGGAAGAATGCAAACTACTCCAAAAAATTGAAAAACATTTTATAAGAAATTTTAAATAATAATAATAATAGCTCAATAAACTTTATCATAAATGACGACTTTTCAAATACATTAAACATTAAATACATTTATCGTAAAGAAAAAAGATTTATCGTCAAAAAATTTCTCTGAAATATTCACAATTCTTGTTTGAAAAAAACCACTTTAAAATTGATTTTGAAACAAAACAAATTATGAACAAAGGAGAATTTATAATTGATTGTGTTATACTTATACCCTTGTCTAGTGAACAGTTACTCTCTGTATGAATAACGCGAATAACATATAAATTCTTAGCAGGTATTTTTTTATTCTCATTTCTTGAGTAGAAGCGATTTATTTTCACCTTAGCCCTTCGCCTACAAAATTCCGAGGTTTATTATGCTGCATAAAAAGTAAAAGCATAAGTTTAAGCTTTTTCCTTTGGAAGCCCTTTTGTAATAAGTAACTTTTTTTTATAATGACAAAGTGCTTTTTTACTCTAGTAAGTAAAAAATCACTTTGTAAATACTTTTTTACTTTAATTTCTTCTGTAAGTTTCCGGAATGTAGATGCATAATTTTATGAACTCTTAAGCAGTTGATGGTAGGAGTATTTCTATAATTTGCATGAGATTTCGAAACAAAATTAAAGATTAGTGGAAAAAAAGACAAATAATTTTTTTCCCTGAAGAGCAATAATTCTGAATGTTTTAGCCTATTTAAAAAGTGTTTTGTTTTCAATATGACTGTTGAACTTCGGAAGCATTCAATGATGAATGTAATGAGAACTAGAAAAGAAAAAAATCTCATGAATATATTTTCCACTCTTATTAATATGGAATATCGTCGCTTTTCCTTGCGCGCATAGCCATTTTTTTCTCGCGCGTAGAACTTTTTTTTTCCTTATTTTAAAAAAATATCTGGTACAAAAATAAAATCTACATTAAACAAAACAAACGTAAAGGCAGATATATTCATACGTACGTATCCATTAATATCCCACTGGCATAATTTCACATCGCTTTTTGCACAATCAGTTTCTTCATTTGAAGAAACAAATATATTTTAATGTTTGTAAGATGCGCTTTATTAATGTCATATGTTAACTTATAAATTAATTTTTTATTATGTCAGATGACATTTTCTTATGCTAAATGTATACTCCAAAGTAATATTTCGGACTATAAAAAATGCCCTAGTCGTATTTTTAGAAATATAAAATAATCAGTTTATTTATTTATTTTATTAAATTATTCATAAATATTGATTTTTGAATTATTGCAGTTGCTTTCAGTATTCAAATACTATAAATCTGACTTTCATTACTTTTCCTTGGCCTCCGATTGTCATTCTGAGAATTTTTTTGTTTAAGAGAAAATTATCATTAGAAATTTTCAAAAAGTGCGTGAAGGAAAATGAAGACAGATTAACATTTTTCTTGCATTCTACAACAAATACAAAAAGAAACTATTTAACCAAAATATTTAATACACAACAGTATTGTTCCTATTTCAACACTAATAATTTACAATATAGAAAAGAGATTTCACTGCAGGTTTCGATAACTTCTCACTGTCTCAGGTAGATCATACGGGGTGCCCTTTCAATTATCCCGCGATTTCCGTAGGTTGGAAGCAAGTCAATTTTCTGCTGCATCCTGCGAGTTTCGCAGACTAATGTGTTTACTTAGTACTTTTATAGCGTTGGACCATATTATACTAATAAAGTTTTGCATATAAATAATAACTCGCTTGGTTCAACGGTATTTGAACAAGTTTGCAAAAGTTGCATTTAAATAGTGATTTTTAAAAAATCCGCAGGCAGAGGGTTAATACTCTAATTAAGGATTATACATTTGATTAGAAAAAAGTTTAACTTCCACTTTCAAAACCACATGCGATAAAGAAGAAATTATATAAAAATCGTATTCTTATAGAAGTTATTTAAGTCAATTTTTAGTAAAGTGGCCCTTTTTTTAATTCCATCGCAGAATACTCTAGAAATTGAGGAAAGATGTCAAACAGGGACGTAGGGTTAAAACCCAGAATTCTCTAGTGCCACTCCAGAATTTCTGGTCAATTTTACACAAATAATAGTTCAAGCCTATTTTTAACAACTCAATATAATTTACATGAGTTACGATAGTAAAATGTGACTATCTTCTGTGTCAGTTAAAATTAAAAGTAAAATCTAGTTACCTTTCTTTTTTTTAAATGTGAAGTATTTACTTAAAAATTAAAATACGAAACATTATTTGCGGCCAGGACAAAGAGTCAAAAGTAAGAGCTGTTCCAGATAATGCTAGACTGACGCATTATTTTTAGACGAAATTTTCATGAATTGAACTTTTGATTTAGGACTCACACTGAAATAGCTTTGTTTTCGGTACATATTCCTTAAGAAAGAAGATATTTTAACGCAATTTTAACTGGAGTTCTGGAATTTATTAAGGAACCCTTCGCAAAAATATCTAATGATTAAGTGTATCTTAACGGAAGTACGTTTTATTACACACTAGCCGCCTTCGGCGACCAGCTTGTTCGCCGGGAATATAATTTCAATAGAATCCCTTATGCATGATTTGGTATTCATGGTTCCCTTAACAAAGCAATTTTAAACTTCAAATTGTGATACACATTTAACCCGTGTTTTTTCAGTAGCTTTGCACATGTTCTGTTTATTGTCAACATGAACGTTCCTAAAGGAGTCAAGAAACTGTCCGCCCCATGTAGCATTTAACTGTAAGCTGTCGGCGCCAATTTCCCTTTCTTATTTCTCATGCAAAATTTATATTTGATTTCTATATAAAAAATGACTCTGCGCATTTGCTAATAAAAAGAATTAAAACATAGCAACATCTTTCAGCTTATTGTATACAGTTCCTAATATATTTACTTTCTTAGAGGACTTTGTTTACAGATTTCCAGAAAAACTGGTGAAATGAACAAAGGAAAGAAAATTCATTAGGATATTGCCTTTGCTTTCAACAATGTAAGATAAATACGCAAATAAATATTTTTTCAAACAATGAAAACGGTTTGAATTTCATTGCAACAATGAAAAGTATTGTAAATTATGCGTAAAAATATTTTTAAAAAGTCATTAAAATTAGAGAAAAATTGTACAGCAACTTAATTAATATCATTGAAAAGGTAATTTATTGCACTTTCAGATGGTGTAAAAATAATTTTTGTGCTGTAATATTTTCGGAAGTTATTAAGGCAAAACGTCAAAGTGTCGTTTAATTTTTAATTAATTAAAATTTTAAAAAGGGGGCTTCCAGGTGCACATTTTCACCCTCCAAAGTATGTCTGTGCCAAATTTTGTAACTCTAACTCCAGCGGTCCGCCCTGTAGAGCGCCAACACACACACAGACACACACATCCTTCTTGATTAATGGTAGAGATAATTCTAAATAAACACTTATTTTCGTAAGTAAACAAATAGCTACCAATTAAATGGCAACAGAAAAGTTTAAAACTCTTGTCGAAAATCCAAACATACCTAAAATGGTGATGAAATTTCATTTTGTCTTTAGTTCCCCTCCCTCTCCCCCTCTCCATCCAAGTGATGCAATTTCTATTTCAATTAAAACTCGAACTCCTTTATTCAGCCTTGAAACTGTAACTCTTCGCAAGAAGTACATATTTTTCTTCAGCTTAAAGAAAAGAATTTGAGACTTTTGATTCGACCTGGCATCGACAGGAGGGTGGAGCATTGCCCTGCAAACGAAAGGGGGAATTAAATGGAACGCTGATGAGGAATGCAGGAAGCAAAGTCAAGGTTACGGAGGTTATTTCGTAAGAATAGTCAAGAACCACCTGTTGCGATTACGCTCGGCAAATTGAATAGGTAAGAACGAATCCAGCTATACGATTACAAGAAAATGGTGTATTGTACTTTCACCGCAGAGCATAGTCATTTATTAATACAAATAAATAAATTTACTTGTACTTCGCACCAAAAGAGTTAAGTAGAGTTGATTGAAATGCACAGAAATCCATTAACGTACGAGTAAAACGGTAACTTTGTTCCTGTTAACCAAAGCCAGTTAACAGAAACAAATTAAAAGAACGTGCTTGATAAATGAACTTGCGCTTGAGAATGTGCTTGCGCTTGATAAATGAACCAGAAAACTAAATCTCGCACTTGCCGCTTATGTTAATCGGATAAAAAATAAATTAAGTTCTGAAATACTGATTTTTCGTTTTCAGCTAGAATGTTTTAGTTAATGAATTAGAATTTATGACTGAAGAACTCATTAGAAAATGATTACATGATGTTTGTTGCTTTGGAAAGAAGGTTTTTTTTCTTTCTGATTTTTATCCCAGTTAAAAATGAATGCGACATTTTAACATATTACATTATAATTGGAAACAAAATAATAAAATTATCTGAATTAGTGAAACAGTAATCATTCGCAAGAAATCGAATATTTGCTTTCATTCATTTTTATAATTTCGATAACAATGAAAATTTGTAAATAAATTTCTATGTATTGCTAATTTTGATTTCAGTGCTTCTTCAACTGAAAGATTACTAAGTTGATTGTAACTGAACTTTGTTTGAAATAACTTCTAGACAAGAGAGTTCGATATATACGAGAATAGAATTAAATTACTAAAAAAAATGAGATGCAATTACAGAAATTAAATATAATGAATGCTTATACAAGTTGGCATTCAAAATTTCTTACTAACATAGTTCAGAGCTTTGAATAATAATGCAAGTCTTTAAATTACTGGTTACTTTTATATATATTTACTAGCAGTACGCGCACGGCGTTGCCCGTGGGATCGGGATTTCAACAAAATAAAAAAAAGCCCACATACAATTGCATAAATGAAAGTTTTAAAAGCTAAATCAAAACAGAAATATATATATATATTATTGAGTTGGTCCGCCTCCTTTTCCTCTCGACCGAGTACCGTTAAATCCAAATAATGTTAAAAAATTACAATGTGATATTTATTACACCGCGAGCAAAGTATGAAAGCCAAAGAAATAAGTTAAGATACGCTTAAAAATAATAATCGAAGTCATGGAGTAAATACATCATCTCCTCGCAGAACGCGAAAGTAATGACGTCACCCTGGCCCTTCAGCCAATGAAATTGCCCGCAACGTTCCGGAGACTGTCGTGGGCGGAAGCTTCGCTAGAGGAAAAAAATCGTTCAACTACCAGGAAAAAATTAATTTTAAAAAAACTAAAAAAGATATTTTAACCATTCTCGTTTTAAATCCGACAGAACCGTTGCAGTTATAAGCTGAAAAAAATTGAAAATAATAGTGTTATTAGAAAGTCGGATGCAACAAATTTAAAAACAAAACCAACATTTAGGTACAAAACTGACTGATTTTTAAAAAATTCTCAAAATTCAGTAATTTAAGATAGAAATTCAAAACTAACTTCATTAGAACGGAAATCGCGTGCTCTTTCCGATGGTCTATCTATTTTTGTCGTACAATTATTTGAAACCATTCTAATGAGAAATTAGTGCGAAAAATCAACCAAAACAACACAAAACATTAAATAAAAAAAATTCTAGATTAAAATTTAAAATTTCGGCTTCGAGGTGCATTCAGTCACCATTACGACTACCTGTGTGCCAAATTTCATGGCTGTAAGTGCGATAGATTCGTCTGGACATCGCAGACAAACACACACACACGCACACACACACACAAACATTGCCTTTTATAAGTATAGACTAGTTATTACGAGTAATAGTAAACAATTGTTCACTCTCACTATTTTTGCTTGAATGTGAAGATATGTCGATAAAAGTGATTTCAAATTTATTTGGTACAAACGTGAAACAAATATTCGTAATTCCAACTTTGATGGAAACCTAAAATTAAGAAAGAAAAATACTTAAAATTCCTTCAATGAATATTTTCTATACCTAACAAATAAACAATCAAATGTCTCTTGAACAGAGTTGAAATATTTGATTAATGAAAATATCTTGTAACGTATGTAATATCAGTAAAATATTTTGTAAATATCTTGTCTGTTCTTTAATAGCGATGCAAGTTTCTATATCTTGATAATATTCTGTGTTAACGATACCTGAATAACAACAACGGAAAACGACATTGTACAAATCTAGTTCTTTTGAATAATCATTAAGTATGCGGATGCAGTACTTTCTGGACACCTACAGAAATATAGACTAATTACCTGCAAATGAGTTGAAAAGCAATGCATATTATTGAGAATCGACAGACTAAGAGAAAAGAATTCCATCACGCAACATGGAAACAAGTATTAACATGAAATGAAACATTTTGCCTTTGTAATTACGTTGATAAGTACGTGTTGATTAAGGAAGATAAAATTTCTTCATTTCGTCCTCTTGTGTTAATATCTCTACTCGAACGATTCTTTTGTCTGACCTTGACCATTTCACTAAACGTCCGCATTCTGAGCGTTGCGCAACCTAATTGAGCTGATGGATCTAGCAATTCGGTAGAAATTTCTTTCCTCCGTTCCAAGTTATTCAGTCAAGTTCACTTGTCATCTTGCCTGCATTCACTGAACATCAGAGCAAACAAAAGGAACTTCTTGGATGAAAGAACTAATTACCAACTGACCTCCTCCAATGCATCGGAACAGAATGGTAAACTCCGTCTATTAAAGGGTCAGAACTTGCCGCTCGCTGAAGTAAATTAAGAAATTGATGAATTTTGTGTCAAAAGTCATTCAAACTCAAGGGCTTCTGTATGTTTAGTTTCTGAGCAATAATTTGTTCAAGTACTTAGTTTTAAATCTTTATGTTTGACTTTACTTTATTTTAAAAACAACCATCGTTTGCTCACGGAAAACTTGCTTCAGTTTTCACGAGTCCATTTATTCTTCTGTAAAACTCTTTGGTGTTTTATTTTTCCTTTAATGTAAACACAACGAAGTGAAAATCCTTAGGTAAAAATAACTGAACTGTAATATGTGCTTAAATTTATTTCGTGTGCTTTAGAATTTTAAAATTTGAAATGGTCAGCCTGGGAACTTTTTATTGGCACATTTTAATCCACCATCGGGTGCAAATAGCACATTTATGCCGTACACTTTTCATATTTAAAGAAAAGCTGTATATGGTGTAGTATATTCAAATTTGTCTTAGATAAAGGATTATAAATTGAATTGTAGTGCTTTCCAGCGTTCCTTTAGAGTCTAGTCACTGACTAAGAAAATTTAGTAAAATATTAATCCAAAAAAGTCAAACAAAAAAACAGATTTTCACCTATAAGGCTGCTTGTTTCTGTTGTTCTCTTATCTATTCTTCTCCAATTAAATTTCACACAAAATATATGAAAATAAATTGTAGAACTATTAGCTATGTAGCATAAATAACTGTTGTATTAGCACAAAAATATGGAAGAAAAGCTTCGTGACGAGAAATAAAGAGATGGCTTTTTGTATCTTTTACATACGCTATGAAAACTGTAAAAGTAAAAGCATTCCTTGGTCTGCAATATTTTTTTTCTAAAAGACGTACTTGTGACGCAATGTTTTTATTTACTTCAGTTTATATATATTCTAATATGATATCAAAATTTATAAAATATTGTATAGATCTATTGATTCTTAATCAGAATTGATTGCACAAATGTTTAGGCCAAAATTAACCGAGTCAAGATTTTATCTCAGAAATTTCAGCAAACTCATTAAATCACTTTACTTTTTCTTAATTTATGCGATTTTTCCATACCTTTCACTAACCATTCAAGAACAGATTCTCCTTCCTGTCCTAGATATTCCTGATTTAACACTTTTCAATACTTTACTAAACCATTGGGTTAGCGAAAACGGAAACGTGCCCAAGTCTTCTTTCCATTGTCTTCGAGTGGCCTAGCCTTGAGTAATTGATGCTCTAACGAAACAGTAAGCAAAACAGTGCAGAAATTTCACTCATTAATTCCATAAACGTTTCACTGAAGTACAGATGATAACTGTCGAAGCTCATACATAAAAAATGCTAGATGGATCCCTATTCTATTGTGTTTTATCTTTCGTAAATGATAGTTCCGATAGATGATTGAGCCCTTCTGGTATTTTTAAAAGGATAATCTGTGTTTCGTTCCGAACGTCATTTGCTGTTTCGTTTTGATTGGGCAACAACTTTTAATGAGGTCCATCCATCTTTTTCTAAAGATTCGAATTTTCTTCTAATTAACAAACTATGCTTAGAGAGCTCTTTAGAATGAAATCTCAGTGACAGAAAGGTGAATATTTTTCTTAAAATACGATGGAAACTGTATGATACGGGAGTTTTAACAAATCAAGAATATCGTGTTTTTATTGCTTCTGAAACGAACTTCCATGAATTGAAAAACTAAAACAAAAAAAAATCGTTCAGAAGACATTCTTAATTTCAGTTTTATTAGTAAACATTTTACTGCAGAACAAAAATGTATTTCTGAAATTTATTTTATAGAGTCATGATGGTTCAATAAATTCAAAATTAAAAACTTTTTGAATTTCAAAATAATTTCTAATTTAGTAAAATTGTGGTAAAATAAAAAGAATTTTATAGTTCCAAATTTTTCCAAAGCTCAAACATTTAATTTGTGTTTACCTATGTAAATGCATAATTAATTACTGTTATTACATTTATTTTAAAATTTTTTGTTAGTATGAGAAATGAATGTAAAATATCTAATTATTCATAAAGTAACTATTTTAGATAAATCATTCTCATAAAAAATGTGAATTAGGACTTGATATATTGGGAAGCAATCAAATATAAATAAAAGTTTTTCATATTTCATATCAAAGTTCATATTTATTAAATAAACGAATTCAGAATTATTGTTTTAATAATCCTAAAATATAAAACGTTTGACTCCGTAAATTGTTACATATCATATTAATGGAATAACTCACACAAAATGTAGCGCTTTACGCTACCTCATTAATGATATAAATTCAAAACGGATGTTAATAGCCCTCATATAAGATATAACACATGTTTAGCTTCAACAATCCAATCCATAATAATGCATTAAAAGTCAGTTCTTTCAATTTGATGGACATCTTAATTGGTTCCTATCAAGCAAATGAGTTGCATGCCTGTTGACCAATAGCCGTTTAAAAGGCCAGAGCTCAAACCAGTTGACTGCTGACAACAAAATATAACTAAAATTTGAAACATTGCACATACAACAAGAGCGGCCTCCTTTTTCCAACGTTTTTCTGAATCGTTTGAGATTCCTTTTGGATGTTAACCTCTTCTTGTCCATCAGAATTTAAAGTGGAACTATTTCCTGCCTAATTCGTAAAGAGTCAAACTGTGGTCAAAGACGTGAAAAATTGTGTCCGTTGACCTCTTTTATCGAAAGCTGTCAAAATTAAAGACATGCGACCTCTAATTTTACAGCCGATGGGATAGATCAGTTATCATACTTAAAGTACTATTCAGAATGTTGTTCTCGTCATTTAAATTGTCTCTTATACTCGGTTTTCGAAAAGAGTTTTCAGCTTAGCCCTCTAAGCGTTTTAAACGTATTTTTCGGTTTCTCATACTGAGTTCAAAAGCAGTTAATTCATGTTTATGTCAATAATTTATTAAACACCCATGGATAAAATATTCTTAAAATTTTGTAGACTTAATTAAACGCAAAAAAAGATCCATTTATTCGCTTTAAAAGCAAATTTTTTAGACTTTAAAGCTGGTAATCAAAATAGCAAACCGTTCAGAGGGTAGGGATGGGAAAACCTACCGGTTTAGCCGGAAAGCCGTTTATTTTGCTTCGGTTAACCTGGGTTTTTTTTCGGTTATTTTTTTGTCCCGGTTTAAACCGGTTATTTTTTTAAAATCCAAAAACCGGGGAAAAAACCGGGTAGGAAGATGGGCTCGATTTTAGGTTCGACTAGACTAAAATTTACCGAGTTATAAAACTTTGAATTTCACCATCTTAGGCCAATCACCGATAACCTCTTCCTCGAGGCGTCTGTTGGTTGGCGGATTACTGAAACAGTCTTTATGAATAGATAAATATTGGACAATGGATTGACTTCCTGAAAAAACAATACTAATAGAAATTTTGTCTACAAACGGCGTCTGTTTTCTGTAGCCAAAAAATATTTATCTTTAGTCGGAAGTTCTGTGGCGTCCGAGAGATTAGTATCTATGTTGAATAATGTTTCCGATGAGAGGTGTCGGCTCACGGATCAACCCATTCCTGAAAGAGTTTTTATGAGCAGATTAGGTGATAAATATTGGCCAATGAATTAATTTCTTGTGAAAACAATGTTAATAAAAAATTTTGTCTATAATACTTATTGCAATAATTACTCATTTATTATTATATTTTGTATTAATTACTTATTTATAATCAGTACTTATTACATTAATTAATTATTGTATTAATACTTACTTATTGTATATTATTACTCATAAAAAATTCCGTCCACAAACGTTGCTTATTTTTAAAAACCGAAAATCATTTTTTTTTCAAAAACCGGTTATTATAACCGGTTATTTTGAGCGGTTTTAACCGCCAGGTTAAACCGGAGGTGGAAAATACTTTTTTTTTTTTTGCAATAACCGCCATCCCTAGCTCAAAGTGATTCGAAAGTGCATACCCATAGTGATCTGAAAAGTCCTAGCTTCGCAAAATGCTATGAAAAGTTTATGATATATGGTATACCTTATTTGTTGATTCAGCAGGTTAAAATTAAGGAGGCATGCATTAAAAGTCTTACACGAACTAGAATTAAAATACAGTAAAGTGAGGTCTTTCACAACTTTGAAGAAATATTTAAAGATTTAGACTTCATATTATCAAAATTCCTAAAAAAATGTTCCTAATGTAAAGTTTCAACAGGAAAATAAATATTACACAAAATAAATTTCATTAAAACAGTTTCTAAAACACGCATTTTTTTAGTGAACTAAAAAGTAAGATTGTTTTTTTATTTTAATTATTTTTCTACTTTTTAGTCTTTAATTTATAATTCATTATTATTATTATTATGGACACTAGAAGCCAATTTTGCTCAAATTCTCTATCAAGTGGCGTCACAAGTATAGAATCAAAATTTAATCTACTCGCGCGTAATTAATCAATTAATTTATAATCAAGTTCTAAAAATATTAAAATAGTGTATTATCGTAGGGAATACACAACTGAACAGAATTTCAGAACTGTTTCACATCAGGAAGTAAGTGAAAAATCAATTACAAAATTTCGTATTTACTGACATGAAACAAGCCAAATTAAGTGAAAGTGTATAATTAGTTTTAATTTTTTTCACTTGAACATGTTTTTAACCAGAACATGTTACTACCTGAACAAATTAGTATCGATGCATAACTGCATGACATTACTGAAACAAATTTCAAAAAGTGCAAACATATGTGCTAAATGGGTAAATGCAACATTAACTAGCAACTGTCACAATGGTTTCTGAATTTGTCTCAAGAAAGGAAGAATAAACAAAGGATTTCATTAAATTCAAAGTAACAAATAAATAAGAAATTGATGTTAATTTATCATCCAACATACAGGATAATTTAAAAAGTATGAAAGCAGTAAGAAAATAAGACAAAACGATGGTAAAGGTTATAAAAAGGTTACTTTCGAAACCGCACAACATTTTTTAATCTAGTTAAAATTCAGAATGTTTTTATCTTTTACTTGCAAAGCGTCAGAATTCTATTTGGGTCATTCGACCAAAGGAAACTTCACAAAAATGTGAAAAAGGCTAGCTGTAAGCAATAAATTCTGAGGAAAACATAATGTCTGAGGCATAACTATTCAAATAGATTTAATTTTAAGCATTGTAACTGCTCCAATAACGAATATTTTGCATCATTTGATTCTAATGTCCAATTTATTTCTTCAGTTACATATAAACTGTTTTTCAGACTAACACGAATAGCGTTTAGCTCTGAAAAAACGTTGGGAAGCATATAATTTCCATACAACATTTCAATTGAGGTTGTAAGAGAATGTTTTACGGTAGATTAAACTGACTTAAAGAAAATGTTGTCACTGCGTAATTGGGCATGTTCAGAGATTCAACGAGCCAGAAAAGAATAGGGAGACACTCCCCTCAAATAAGAAAACACGGCAACTGTATTTTTTCTATTTTTTTTTTTTTTTTCGTTGTCTGTTAGATGTTGTAAGATTTTTTTTTGTACTACCAAATGATTGAAACTACATGTTACTTGATGATTTTAAGCTTATTGTTGTAATTTTACTACCTTTCATTCTTAATGGCAAATAAGCTTAATAGTCTGTAAAAATAACACAATGTGCGCGAATGGTGTTGACTCAACTGCTAGACAGTCGGATAGTGAATTTCTCAGTTTCTGCAAGGATAAATTCAAAAGGATGCCTAAGTGGATCCTTGAAATAATCCAGTTTAATATGATTTGAATCAGCTTAGAATGATTTGAAAAACTGAAATGTCACTTCCTATCTTAACAAAATATGAATCATGTTTATATTTTGTCAATTTTTTACCCACTTTGGGTTAGATGTTTCTACTGAAGTTTAACCTTCCGTCGACCGTGACCGAAAGCGAAAGAGGGAGATTCCGGCTCGGAATTCCTGATGAGAAGATGAAATGCTTTATTGGGTCTGATTTGCTGAATCAACGCATTCATGAAAATGGTCTCTCGATAGGGTCATACCTGGAGTGCGCTGTCAGATAGTCAAAACAAAGAAGAAAAGAGAACTAAAATCGAAACATACCTGATACAAATACTGAATAACTGTATCTGGAAAAAGATTTAAGTCTTAACCCTTTGACTGCATATCCCACGATTTCCGCGGATTGGAAGCAAGTCTATTTTCTGCTGCATCCTGCGATTTTCACAGGCTAATGTGTTTACTTAGTATTTATATGGCGTTGGATCATATTATATTACTAAAGCTTTGCATATAAATAACAACTCCATCGTTTGCAAACGTTGCATCCAAATAGTGATTTAAAAAATTACAATCATGGGGTTGATGCGTTTTTCCTGTTTCGGAAATGCGGAGTCCAAGAGTGAGGACTGCGTCTGTGAAGGTTTATTTGTTTTAAGACGTCAACTCTCTAATGTTCGTTTGATTTTAAACTATCCTTACTTAAAAATCATTACAGTTATAAAAACTATATTTAGTCCAGCTTATTATACGTTTACTAAGGATTTATACCCTATCAAACAATAAAGATTTACTCCAATAATTGCGTGGTTCTATTTCATTTTTTATAATCTCTGCACTCGGGGTAAAACCGGGTACTCCAAGTGGCGTAAGGCCGGGACAGTGAGCACCGATGATTTCTCCGAGTAAGGCGAGAAAAACACATCAGACGTTGATTGTTTACATTTTAATTATGTATTTTTTAATTTAAATAAAGAAGGGCTGATCCTCTGAAAGCCAAATTTTTTTAAAATTACTATTTAGATACAACGTTTGAAAGCATGTTCAAATACCTCTGAACAAAGCGAAATGTTATTTACATGCAGGTCTTTATTAGTATAATATGATTCAACGTTTTAAAAGTACTAACTAAACCCATTAGCTTGCGAAAATCGCAGGATGCAACAGAGCATAGACTTATTTCCAACCCGCGGAAATCGCGGGATAAGCAGTCAGAGGGTTAACCCAATGTAAAAACTGTCTTAGCTGTGCCCACGAAAGCTGCAGTGGCGCGGAGGAAGAAGGCAACTTCTTTACATGTGAATTTTGTAACTAATATTCTTAATTTGCCATATAAAGTAAAAATTATTGCAGCTTTTCCACTGAAAATCGAGTTTTCCTAATTTCCCATCACATTAACATGTGTACCCGATTTTACCTCAATAATGAATAAAACCGGGTAGTTTGACTTTTTTTTTTTTAATAAAAAAATCATTTATAAAAAAGTAATGAAACTGTGACTTTTCTGGAAAGATATATTGTACTCCGATAAACAATGAATATTTTAATAAAATTTGACAAGCTCTATGTCGAATAGTTTAACACCAAAGGCCTTCAAACCTTAGCTACTCAGTTTTACCTCACTTTCCCCTATATTACGAGCACTAACTATTGTTATTTGACTATTGTAAAGTTGATGGTCTACAGAAATTCGAAGTTTTTAGATCTTGTCAGATTGGTTATTAGTTCCATGAATTTTTAATGATTCTTTGAAAAAATAATGATCCATCTCATGCAGGTGCAAATCGTATATAATAACACACGAGTCCACGTCTCATAATTTTTGGGACATCAGAAATTGTACCACAATTTTTCATGTCCCAAAATTCTCATAACTCTTTTAATTTCGTTAGCTTTGAGTGCATATGAAACATACTGATATCTGCGTCTCTTTCGAAACTGTCATTCTCTCTCATTAACCGTCAGCACACGCGTTTTCTGCTACGTTAGTACACGCGCTGGAAAAATTTTACCCCATTCTAGTTCGTTGCATAATAAGCTTACGATATATGATGAGGCTAAAACAAAGCTTTTATATTAAATTATGAACCAATCTGAAGAGTTAAAAATAATTTAACGCGATATTTTTTGATATTTATTGCCGAAAATCGACTTTTAGTTGAACATGTATTTTTACTGAAAAATACACGCTTAAAAGTTTCGACTGACGAATTTTGCGATAAAATAAATAAAATGTTTTGAAATGACTTTTTAAAGTACAAATAATAGGTGTATCAATATTTAGAAACACATATTTGATATTCTTTGTATTGAATTTTTTTGAGTAAATGATGTCTAAAATTACTACAAAAATAATAGATATAATTTTAATAATTATTACATTATATATGTATGTACTATTTTTTATAAAAATATAACTTAGCCCCATTTTAGT
Source organism: Araneus ventricosus (assembly GCA_013235015.1). NCBI lineage: Eukaryota > Metazoa > Arthropoda > Arachnida > Araneae > Araneidae > Araneus > Araneus ventricosus. The sequence goes on along the minus strand of BGPR01005428.1, from coordinate 2,866 downwards.
AATTCCATCTGCTTATCGTTTGAACAATGTTCAGAAAATATGATAACATGCTTTTTACAGATTAGTTTATTGCCCTCTGAACAGGACCCTGATGTTTTTCTGTCATCTTTTCTGGGACATATATTGAAACGTCCGGATCCTCTTTTCGGAATTTTTTCTTGTTCAAGGTATTCTTGTTCTCCGTCTAATCTCTTCACACCAGCTCTAAATTCTTTTTCGCGTTCGTTTCGTCCCCCCACTTCGTTCCTCAATGCTGGACTAAAATGAAAAAGCACACGCGCGGGGTAAAATTCCTCCCATCTGACATTATTGCAGCAATAAAACCCAATTTTCTGAACGCAAAACAAATTCCTTTTGACCATCTATTCATGATCTTGACCTTGAAAGGTACCATATATATAAGAACGGTCATTTAAGAATAACCCCCTTTTTTTATGCAAAAAAAATGCAGCTGTGGTAGATTTTGTCCCAGCGCGTGTGCTGACGGGTTAATATAAAACTTGCATCGTATCATTAGGTAAGCAGCTTTTTCTCACGGATTTTACAATGAATGATTCTTAGTGAAAATGATGTGGAGTTATCACGCTTGGATACATCTGAAAGAATGCGGCTCTTCAAAACAAGGCAGTTAATGGTACTCTGACACAATTTAAAGGAAGCTACTTTTAAACGCATAACGACAGAAAAGCAATGTCACTGCAAAAAATTGCTCGAATTTAAATCTTTTATGTATGTTATAGCAAACATATTGCCAATTGTACATAGTTAACTGTTTAGATGTTATCATTTGGGAGAGAAAATGAGTACGTGATCATCAAATATCCCAGAAAGATAATCATACATGTTCCAAGTGCTATTATAAGTGTGCATCATACCTGCTCGAAGTATCGTATGGCAAGACTATTGTGGGCTTGTAAGCAGACTCGAACAGAATTGTCGATACAAGCGTATTTTGACACACTTTTGAACTTTTCAACACCGAAATCGAATATTTGTTAAACCTCCATTTTCAGTATTTTTCTGGACCTTTTCTATTTTATTGAATGATTATAATTAATGTTAGTATAAATGATGACCCTGGAAATCTAAAGAATTTTTGCACCTTTCCTTAAAATGGAAATTTATTACTATTCTATTTCTCTGCATCGACACAACTCAAGCTTGGTATTTGATTAATCTGTGCAAAACTGCAGTTGCTAAAATGCGAACAGTACAGCTGTGACGATTTGTCCGATTGAGTTAGGAAGCTTCCAATTAGTACAGGTGAATAGCAACGAAAAATTTAGTAATGTGGATAAAATCAGAAGGTCTAATCCTGGATTACGCCAAACGCTTTCGCAATTATTTATTTTCACTATATAATTCAGGGTAATTCACCTTTTGCCATTTTCATTATATTTTATTTGTTAATTATTTCTTAAATTTCTTGCTTATAGCTATATTTTCGAGAAATAATAATAGAAATATTTCTAACTTGTCTAAAACGACTTATTAGCTATATTAATTTATTATATCTGTTAAAATATCTACTTTGAATTGTTGAATCAAAACTATCTGATTGTGTAGAATAGTTGCAAAGTGTTAAAAGTTTCCGAGATTTTGAAATGAATAACTGGTGTTCATATCATAAAGCTTAGCTTTTAAAAGAAAAGAAAAATCTAGCTTATTTGTTGTTAATTCAAATGATTAGAGAATTATAATCTACTAAAAAATTTGAAACATTTTATCTACAAAAAAAGCAATGACTTTCTTTTTCTTTCATGTCTCATTCTAAGATACACGACGCTAATAGTTATAAGCGTAGTGACTCTGAACCATAGTCAGCAGAGGAACACGTAACCTAAGCTGCTTCCCCCACACACGCACCCCCATCACCAATCTTAAGATCCTGCATAATAAAACCTTCGAATCAATAAATATTATCTAAGTTTATATCCCAGTCAGTAGTGTTCCTGTTGAAAAACCTGATGCTTTGAAATACATCATTTTAAAAATTGCATTTGCATCTTTTTTTCAGCCGAGTTTTCTTCTGTTTAATATTTCTAAAGAAAGAAAATTTTTAATATATTTTAATGAAAATAAAAATTGTATTTAAATATAATTTCAATTGAAACAATCAGTTTATTCTCACCCGATAAATGTGAAATGATCCACGCCAATAAATTTTTGGAATCCATTAACACTCTGACTCCTAAGGCGGCCGTAACCGGCCATGCGACTTCCATTCTAGTGGGGCGGATTTCGGCCGGTTGCTGTTCCGAAAGGGGGAGAAGGCAGTTGTCAAGTGGTCATTAAAGGGACCCTTAGGGGAGAGATAAGAGATGAAAGGCCTGCCATTCGTATCTACCATCATCCGTAGGGAGGAGAATAGGGGGAACGGGGCAGACGAATCCTTTCCACAGATCAATAAGGCCCCGCGCACACAAGCCGATTTGTGTCGTTGAGCAGTAAAATATAACAATAGTAAGTCACGTGCCCCCTTTGTGTCTCCACAGGGGGAATGGGGGTTCCTATTGTTATATTTTACTGCTCAACGACACAAATCGGCTGGTGTGCACAGGGCCTTAGTAAGCAAACCTCAGTATTAAACTGTATTCAGATTTTGAGAACTACTCTTAGTAGTCAAAGGGTTAATTTACATAACAGGAGGGAAAATGACCAGATCTCAAACTGCATCATAAGATAACGTGCAATTGGACGTTAGATGACAGCGCAATTACGTTTTTCATCTGATTTGGACGTCAAATGAATAATTTCCGTTAAAAGTTGTAATGCTAGCTGTAAAAAAAACCTTTTCTGATGACAGCTTTACATTACATAAAAAGCTATGTAATGTAAAGCTGTTATCAGAAAACAGATCTACATT
>BGPR01005427.1:83073-93806 GCA_013235015.1 Araneus ventricosus | reverse complement strand
TCGTTTTGATTTAATATCTATGTAATTTTTTAAGAAACAAATATTACAACAAAGTGAAATAACGAAACACGTTATAAATGGCTGCCTTCAAGAAAGTTAATTTCAGTATCTGACGTATAAAAAATTTGAATTTAAAAGTAATTTTATATAAATTGTTAAAAAAATGCATGAAACATTTTGAACACAATCCAAATAGACTTTAACATCTTAATTTGCCCTAATAACTCAAGCAAATTTGTAAATCAGCAAACTGAAAAACATACTGGAATAATCTGCAAGTGAATTTGAAATCATGGAAAAAATTCTACGAATAATATTCTGAAATTCAGACAATACTTGACCGGAGAGTCAATCTGCACTCTAAAACCAAAAGGCTGAGTCGGCTCTCCTGAGTTTTGAATGAATGAAAACGATACTTGATTTAAATTTTAATACGTTCGAGTGCATTGCTCTTGTAAATCAAATGAAAGCATCCTGAAAATAACGCAAAAATATATGATTCCAGTAACTTCCATACCAAATTTTATTTTATAAGTTTAGGAAACAATTATTTTTGTTCCTTGATTTACTAACGATGCTTTATGTTATTGAAATGTTAACCTTATAAAAATAATTTACTTATTTATAATTTTCATGCATTCCTTAAATCCTTACTACACCAAACCGTGTAATGCAATAAACAGCAAAATGTAATATATTAATTTCATGTACGAAATTGGTTTCTATGTCCAGCGAGTCAATTTTGCACCAGGCCCCGCTTTTGGTCGGGTCGGCCCTGTTATCAACAAGACACTAGGGTATTGAAGCAGATAAAAGGGCAACATTCCCAACTTGAGAGGCCTTATAGCAGGATCAGAGAAAAGACGCCTAGCATGGATTGGTTCATCGCGTTTCAGAAACTGGCTTCAGGCCGTACCAAGAAGGGAAATTATCGAAACGCCCATAATTGACTCCGCAACTACACACCAACGGAAAAATATATTGGAAAAACTTATCTGTAACTTCTCAAAATGATGAGGAACTCCGAGAATTCACTATTCGGTGCTTAGGTATTTTTTAAGTTTAAAAGTCGAAAACACTCTTGCCTATATTAAACCACTTAAATACTTTATTGGTGAAGCCATCTAACAGCAGTTAGAAAGAATGAATTCGGGTTCTTTAGAAAATAATAAGAAAAATATTTAAAAAAGTTGTTACCTACTTTGCCTATTTGACAATCCGGTCCTGCATCTCGATCTTGTTTATTATGGAGCAGACTAACGCTTGCTCCACTTACATAAATTCTAGCATTCGAGTCCAAAATCCCTCTTATAGACAAATTATTCGAACTCTACACTTAAAAAATATTTTTAATGCTTACCGCAATAAATTAACGTTATAATTAATGCTAAGAAGTCAAACACTTCACTGATACGTTCAAACTACATCTCGAAAATAGTCATTTGTAGGGTTACCATATGTCTGGATTTCTTTCGGACAATCCGGATTTCAAGCTCACATCTGGCCCACTCCACGCTAGTGTCCGGATCTTCAAAATGTCCGGATTTACATTAGTGAATGCGGCAAGAGAGAAATTCGTTCGCAGGGGAGAAAATCTGACGTATTCGAAAAAGCTGACGTCATTCCACCAATGAAAGAAATTTCATTGTTTACATCCATTGTTGATGAGAAAGTGGATGAGCCTCCTTATCCAAATTCTAGTTCACACTGACAATTAATAGTTTTGGTAGTTTTATTTTCATTCTGTTTTTCATTATTATACTTTTGAATTACCAAACATTAATAAGAATTTATCTTCTTTGAATTCTTGGCGCCTTAAATGTTTTTCCACTTCTTCAAACTCTGTGCTAGTGTTTTGAAAGAAGGTCGTCGGTAGGCAGCTTTTAGAATTTTAAATTATACTTTGCCCCATCCAAGACCCCTTTCCCGGCGTGTCCGGATTTCAACTTAAAAAAATTATGGTAACCCTAGTCATTTGGGAAGTTTCAGTACGTTTAGTTGATTGAGGCAGATTTCCGTACGTGCGACTTCCGTACAAAAAAAATTAGAACGCTAAAAAATAAACTAGTGCGACTTCCGTACAGGCTTCTTTTAAATCCCCCTTTCTCCCCCCCCCCCCTTAGGTTGGGTCGGTCCAAAGATAAAGGGAGAGAGTCACAATAGATGACTCCCAATGATGGCAAAAGGAAAGCAGTTTCAACCAATTAGATAAAATCCGTTAAACAATCACGAATAGATATTAGATTGCTTATCAGAACCTATAGTGCCCTCTATACACTTCAGTTAGTTCACTTTCAGTCTGTCAGTGGTTGGTTGGTTGTGAAAAAAAAATGGCTACACTAGAAGAAACAGAAACTTCAAAAGGTAAATCTTCAAGTATGATGGATATCAATATAGGAAGCATAGGATTAATAAGAACAATGTTTCTTGGCTGTGTCTTAAGCATAGAACTGAAAATTGTCGCTGTACTTTAAAAAGTGAAAATGGAATTGTACTAAACGTTTCTAACCACGTGTGCAAGCCCGATATTGCCGAAATTGAAGTTAAGATACGGGTTTGCAATGCCAGGAAACGAGCAAGAATAGAGGACAAAGAAATACCCAGTATTTATCGAGAAGAAATGCAGCCATTATTTAACAAAGGGTTGGATTTCGTAACAAATATACCTAATTTTATTTCTGTTAAAACGTATTTGTATGTTGCAAGAAGAAAAGCGCACGGGGAAGAGAGAGAACCGAAAACTGCAGCAGAAATTAACATTTCAGAAGATGAAACTAAGATGGAGGATGGAACAAACTTTTTACTAGCCGATGTTGGTGATAAAAACAGAATGCTGGTGTTTGCAACTGAAGATGGTAAAAATGTTTTAAAAATTACAAGACCTTTTTTGTAGATGGAACGTTTAAAAGTTCCAGCAAACAGTTTAAACAATTATATTCCGTTCATGTTGATATTCAAAGTTCTTAGATGAACATTAAATCATTGTGCAACATATGCTTGTTATCACGAAAAGACACATCAATGTATGATATTTGATTTTGTAAAATTCGTAAGCTAAGGAATCTGGATACTCGTAATTATGGACTATGGAGAAGTCAATGCGATAATGTGCGTTACGCCTCACTTTTCCAAACGTAAAAATAATGGGTCAACTCTACATCTCACACAAAGCCAAGCATACATTCAAGAAGCGCTTTAGCTTAGAAAATACAAGGGATCGAAATATAAGATTCCATTTGTTACTATGGGCACTAGCGCATCTGCCATCAGGGAAGAATGTTGATGGTTGGCTCTGCACTATGGAAGACCTCATCAGAAAACAAAAAACTTCAACGGATTTACGATTATTTTATTATTTTTTTAATCAATAGGAAAATTCTAATACAACAGCTATTTTTATTGTTGCTCACAAAACTCTATGAACCAACAACGCTGCGAGGCTGGTACAATAAGCCACCCAAAAATTAAGAGTTTAGTAAAAAAGTCTTGAAATACAGAATATAATAGTTTTTTAAAAAAAGAGACATGTGTAAAGCTTTGAGAAGAAACCATGCTAAGAAATACATTCGACTGACAATGAATCAACAATCTAGATGGTTATTGTAAGACACTATCCCGTGATTCTGAGAACATACAGTGATGTTTACAGAGCACTGGTCATTGTTAGAAATTTGAGTAGTTCCCCAGTAGGAAGAAGAGCTGAGAAGGGGAAAAGATAAAATGTAAAAAAATGTTTACAATAAAAATGTAAGAAAAGTTAATAAATAAAAAATGTTTTAAAATAAAATTTTAAAAAGTTAAAACAAAAGACGCAAGAAAAAATTGCAAAAACTTTTAAACACGCTCAGCATTGCCAGTCCTAAGACTGGATAAAGTGTGAAGGAAAGTATAAGAAAGGTGGATTAGAAAAAAAAAAAAATGGAAGTCCGCTAGTTTATAGTTGTTCTAATTTTGTGTACGGAAATCGCCAATTTGAGGTGTACTTAAAGTCGCAGGAAATCGACCATCACCGTTTAGTTTTAAAATGAGTTCACAAGTTTTTAAGGTAGTGTTAAAGTTGATGAAAACACTTATTTTGATACTTTCTGAACCAAATTGTTGTTCCCTGCGTAAGCCCATCTTGGTTCGTGAATCAGGTTTAAGTTTTTTTTAACATTTCGCTGTGGAGCAATCAATAGGTTTATTTTGAGATGCACTGAAATTTTGAATGAGGAATTCACATGAGCAGGTTTGAATGCTATCCTGATGGATTTAACACATACCAAGCATTATGTATACGCATAGGGTTATACATACGTCCGGATTTCACGCTCATATACTCAACTTGGCGTCCAGATCTTCAAAATATCCGGATTTACGAATTTCCAGTTTGACATCACATGAAGCTTTAAGATTATCTACCCCTGTCTTAGCCATAATCTCCGTGATTGCATACATTAATTGCTCTCTATAATAATGCTCATAAAAATTATTGTCAAGCAGAAACGCATTTTCTTATTAAAATATAAAAAATTTATTTAAAAATATTTTGAATAAAATGTTTAAAGATCAAACTAAATTAAAACTAAGAAAAAAACAATAAAAAATGCCTATTCTACATTTTACCATTTGTAATTTTGATTTACTAAGTTTAAATAAAAATTGTATCTTCTTTTGCATTCTGAAGTCTTAACTTTTTCACTTCCTCAAATTCTGTGCTAGTGTTATGAAAAAAGGGCCTCAGGCAGTTAATATAATTTGTATGTGTATTTCCCCTCATTTATTATACATCAATAACTAGTCAATTAATTGATATTACAATTTATTAATAATTAAATTATTAGTTATTAATATATAATAAATAACATATATTAATTATATATAATTATTAATATGTTAATGCTCCTTCAACTCTGAATCATGAAAAAATTATGGTAACTCCTACGTATACGGCATATCTTTGAGAGTTATATGTTATTATATGTTATACTATTACTTAAACCCAACATTTGAAACTGGCGCGAGGTGAGTTTGAAATCCGGACTGTGGTAACCATACCCGTGGGAGACTTTGACCTCTGTCTCTACTTGCGGCATATTCCACTGCTGCTTCCCAAACATGAAGCACACGTTCATTGAAAGCAAGTCGCGACAAAGATCTTACCAGAAAAAATCTGTCAAAGCCATACCGTCGGCGAGTTGTGCTTGAGAGCGATTCTGATGGGGAGGGCACACAACACCTGAAATAAATCTCCAAGGGCTTGTGCCCGATAGTGCGCGACTTTGATCTCCGTCGAGGGTCCGGCGGGAAGGTCCAGCGGGCGACTGGGACGGATGTCTGCCGACCGCGCCGGCGACATCGTCAAATTTTTTCGACACCAGATATCGAACTTCGGCAAGAGATTGCCGGAAAGTTTGTGTATTGTTCCTGACAGCTGATTGTTTCGAGATTCAAATAGTATTCTGTTGAAGAAACGATGAAAAGGAATGAGGCTGAAGCAGTTAGGATGAGGATATATTGTGAGAGATTACGAAAACTTAATTTCTACAAATGCTGAAAATAAATAGTTTGAGGTTACCAAATATTGCTTTTTTTTATTTATTTTAAATCGTCACTAGTTGACTCCTCCTGCATCATTTAAAATGAAACAGGAATAAGAAATAATAATAATACATGGAAATGAATTAATTCATTTAAATAAAATTGGGTATATTCGGAATGTACAGCAAAATATAATAAAATTATATTATTGCAACGAGATTATAATAATCATTTTTCTTGTATTGAAATATTATATGTATTTATATAAAAATTCTAATAAGCATCGAATGTTAACGCTCACTGAAAATTAAATGGAAAAATATACTTAAGTGTAATTCGTACATTTTCTCCTCTAGTTTTTTTTTTGTGATTTTTTTTATTTTATTTTAAGAAGCTGTGGAATGCATATTAATGTTAATATTTAAGTAAATATAATTATTTAACAGGATTATGTAATACATTTAAATGAAATTAAACTTTCCTTTTCAAAATATTTTTATAACAATTAATTAAGTCCATCTTGTCACATCTTTATTATTTTGTTAATATCTTATTACCTCAGTCGCTGGATTTTTTGTTTGTTTGTTTGTATCCTTGTTTGTTTTACAATATCTAAAAAGGAGAATTAATAACTTGAAAAAATATTTCTAGGTTATGATATGAAATCTACTGAAATTAAAATGTAAAACAAACAATGTGTCAGAAAAAAAACATCCATCTGAACACAACCACGAATTGAGCACCGGACAATTTTATTTTTCCTCCAATTTAAATCCATTGAGAAATAATGTCTGATGATTTAGAAACAGATTTTGAACAAATAAAGTTTATTTTAAAGTGTATTGGAAGTACAAAACAATTTAGGACAAAATGATCAGCCAAACCGTCAACACAATTAATCGATTAATCGGGTTAAGATAAAAGTCCATTGAAAATATTATTTCCTTATCACAAAATAAAGGAATATTTCAAATGAAATGACGCGATAACAAAAAAAACATTTGATTTTTTTTTTCGATTAAAAAGACAAAAAAGAAGCAACTAGATGCAATCCTGATGTTCTTGTTTAGTTAAAAAATAATCAAATGCTACTTTTATATCTCTTTATTGATCGAGCGATGCAATTTGTATTTGTCTGTTTATATGTTTGTTACGCTTATTACATTCCAAACGCGTTGTTGATTTCCTTCAAATTAGCAGAAATATTTCAATGAGAGAGAGAGAGGAAAGGTGTATATATTTTATTTCTATTTATTTTAATTGGTAATAAAATTATTATTTAATTATATAATTATTATATTAACTGGTAATAAAAGAGTGAGTGGAACCAAAAATTAAAATAATGACATCAGAGTTGTAAATAAACACAGTTCGTTTATGGCTAGTGGCATTCTGCATCAGTTATCCGCTTTTCGCTAAATAAATGTTACCTATTTTTATAATCTTTGTTTTCTTTTTGCTAAGTATTTAAACCATTTACCATCTAAACCATTTCTTTTTTTTATCCTATATGGCACGTGAACCAATTTAAAATTCGTTTGTAGTTGTTAAGCCTAAATGGAATTATCAGATACTGCCAACATAATTCAGCCAGTCTCTCATAATCGTCTGATCTTCATAGTAAACAACTTTTCTGTTTATATATATTTCTTTGCCAAATTGTAATATTTATCGCCAAGTTATTTTAAGTTCCATCTCCTTAGTTCGAACGAAGTGAGTTGGAAAAAATATTTTAATTTGATGCCTATTTAATAGTGAAATTTTCTCAATGATATTTTTTAAATAACCAATTTAAGCATTAAATTTTTCTCTGTGAATTTTTGGTGCCATCTTTTTCAAAATATTTCGATATGCCACTTAAAGATAAGCGAAATAAAGGAGCTAGAGATGTTTTGCTAATTCAGCAGATCGCGAACCATTTTATCCATATTAACCTCCAGTTTGTTGCATGCAGTATGGTGCACCATAAGAATTGTGCTAAACTTTTGTACACCAGTGTATCTCCTGGAAAGTTAAATCATGATGTCCGGTGTCTTTAAAAACAATGTTGACTTCACATGAATTCACAAAACAATTGCTAAGCTTTCAAAAACTGCTATGAAGAGAAAATTTTAGATTTTTTTTATTTGGAGGGGGAGCAAAGTCACACTGTTCACATAACTACTAGTATTCATTTTGAACTATCCCCTAATTTTCATAAGCATTGCACTTCTAGATAATTTCTATCATAAGCAGTTCTAAAATGAACTGGGCTCTTGAACACAACCAGGCTTTCTCTGCTTTGTCAACTTCAGGTGTCACTGATTATAGACTTACCAACAAACTGATAGTTTCTCAAGAATAAAGTTCATATCCAAGATATGAAACCACTGATGAATTATATAATAAAGTAATAGTTATAATTAGAAATTTTTAAATAATTTTGAAAATAATGATTTCAATAAATAAATAAGTGATTTTAATAACATAATAGTAACTCTTTGAATACAACAATCTCTCTCTCTCTCTCTCTCTCTCTATATATATATATATATATATATAAAGGTTATGGGGACGCAAAACCCACAAGAATCATGTTGTGATTCTTGAAGGTTAGCGAGCAGAGCGAAAAAGGGTTGTAACCCCCAAGTTGTACGATATACTTCAAAACAGGCCGTAAATAATTCACATCAAAATCGGGCCGAATTTTTTGATCGCCGTTTGGCAACAACTCTGTGGATTGTTTACATGTTTGAATCGGGGGAAAGTCTGAGACAAGGATTTTTTTTTTTTTTTTTGAGCTAAACAGTTTGAACAAAATGAGTTTAAGTTGTGCAGTTTCGATTATAAACCGAAATACAAATCGAAATCGTCGAAAAAAAGAGGTTAGGGCAATCGGAATGGTTAGGGTAGTTGGAATGAACGAAATAGAGTTGTTAAGTGTTTTTTGTGTGCAGAGCTAAGTTTCCGAACTAGAAGAGCATAGTTGTGGGACTATGACAGGACTCTTTTTTTTTTCTTCTGTCTGGCACGTTTCTGGGAAAATACTTTTCGTAACTAATATACTTATAATTTCAAATTACAAGCAGAAACGCATAACTTTTATTGCAAGCGAGCATAGCGAGCTGGCATCACAACCTGATTCTTGAGGGTTGACGAACTGAGCGAGCAGGGGGTGTGACCCCTTAGTTGCAAAATATACGTGAAAATAAACAGTAAAATTTACTTCTAATAAGCGCAAAGATTTAAAAAAATGATTAATTTTTACTGCTTTTTTGTTGAATGCATTATATAGCAGTGATTTAAGGACGTTAAAAAATTATTCGTTTACGATCACCGAGGATACAATGTGCGGACGAATTTTAAATAACGAAACCCATTCAGAAATAAAAACAATTCGCAACTAAAAGCAAGTTTTTGCAATTTTTACTTTTGCTTTCGAACTAGCCAAAATAAATTCGAATTATAGACGAAATTTTAACATTATATTAATAGGTAATCGAATTAACGATGAATTCGAATTAAAGACAATTGGACAGTATTATCAACGAAATTGTAATTATATGTTTTGTGACACCTTATATGAATTAATTCGCCATTTTTTTAAAATTATTTCTCACCCTTCTTTGTACCGTTTCAATTGGAAATGTTAATCCGTCGTTTCTATAAATTCTGGAAATCGCTAGCTTCGTAAACTTTATTCCACCTTAAAGAAAAGTGCACATTGCGCATTGTAATGGTATGGGGTAAAAAAAAGATAGCACTAAAGTTGATGAATTTATGAAGTTTAAAACTTCTCTTTCGAAATATGACCGCAGATTTTTTCTTTCTTTTTTTAGTTCTTGGTATCTATCTATCATCATCAAAGCAGATAATAAAACTTGTACCTGATGGCTTTCAATGAAGTGTACCTTTAAAACAATCTTTTCAAACACCATGCATCATTCCTTTTAAAAAACACGTGACAAAACCATAAAAATGAACCTTTTACACATAGTTTTAAAAAATCGTGACTTTCTCAGAGAAGGTGCGTTTATTTGCTGCATTTAAAACACACAGACACCAATATATTTCTTAGAGCTATTAAGCCTAAAACAAAATGGCTCTCAACCCAGAGTACGATTTTATGTTGACTCGGAGAAATATCTTAAGCTAATAAGTTGAAAATGATAGCGTAATGAATCGTAAACGGGCCTTTTAATCTTTCGCCATCAAATTAAGTTAGGGTTTTCTGCGTTTACAGGTACAATAAAGTTAATGGTATCACTAATACGTTACGCGCATCCGCATTGTAGTATCCGCATTCCCGCTGAAGAACCACAAAAAAAGATTTTTAAGAGAGAGAATACCTTCCTTTAGAGCAATAAATCTAGACCTACCGCGATCAGAAGACTTAATGGAGTGTCAGTCTCGCTTTCAGAAAAAGTGACAGAGCAGAACTTATTAAATTCTTCTCAATCACGACCACAAATCTATTGATAGGTTGGAAAACCCTATTTCCCCTAATTTAACTAATACAATGTTAGCTTTAATTACAAGAACTGAAAGGGACCGTTATGACCTCAGATAATCGAAAAGTCGGTTAATAGGAACTAAATTTTAAATCGAGACTTTTTTTTTTTTTATTTCGATAAGGTATCCAAAATCCTTCATTTGAAATCATGAAAATAATTCCGCGTCTTAATATTTTAACAGATTCTTTTGTAAATTATCAAACTTCTTACATGCAATTTTTTAAACAGTTTTGATGAGAGGATTTCCGCATGTTAATGATTTTCCCTGAATGAATTATTTTGAATTCTCGCTACATCCCGGCTCAACAATGCGTAACTTTCCGACATATTTGCAGAACCATCTTTTTTCTTGAAAATGCACGGAATTTTCTCACATCACTATTGAAGTGCTTACGAATCGAACTGTGTTTTTATTTTTCTGTAAATAACTTCTCGACGTATAAAAGACCACTTCCTGCTAACGACCTTTCATAAACCTTCGCAACGTGAAAACTCGCGAACATCGGCTTCAATGGCAACTTCGACACCTCTTTATAATTGAAAAATACGTTGACTCTACTAAAAAATGAAAAACCCAGTTCGATTTTCTGGTACCCGTTGGGTTAACAGAGATTTCGGTTGATAGAGACCCGAATAATAGGTTCTACCGTGAATACAAATAGTTTTATTTGGCCACACTTCCTCGACATTTCATCGACTGTTTGATATTTCTGGTACCGG
>BGPR01005427.1:33618-83063 GCA_013235015.1 Araneus ventricosus | reverse complement strand
TGATATTTCTGGTACCGGTTCGGTTAACAGGAGCTCGGTTGTTAGAGGCCAGGATAATCGAGGTTCAACTAAAAACAACTTTATTTTGTGACACTTCCTCGACACCTGGTCGACTAACTGTTTAATTATGCTCTTCTAGTACCGGTTCGGTTAATGGAGACCTCGGCTGATAGAGGCCCGGATAATCGACGTTCCACCGAGCTTAAAAAAACTTTATTTTGACACACTTCCTCGACATTTCATCGACTGTGATATTTCTGGTGCTGGTTCGGTTTTTAGTGGCCCAGGATAATCGAGGTTATAATGAAAACAACTTTATTTTGTCACACTTTCTCGACACCTCGTCGACTAACTGTTTAATATTCACATTACTCCGAACTCTCGAATGAATGTGTTTACCTCAAAACATGTGGATTAGGGTTCACGGCCTACCCACAATGATCTCGGCGTCGCATAACAAAGAAATTGCGAGCCGGAGGCAGCTGTTATTCTATAAAATCGATATGGAACCCCTTCAATCTGAGGGTGGCTTAGTGGGCAGAAATACAACGGTGTGTTGCACGCGAGCGACACGTGTTGCTTTTGAGATGGATACTAGATAAGTCACGAATCAACAGGAAATTGAATTTGATTTTCTATTACTGAGTTGATTCAATGCTTTGCTCTCAATTCGTACGGTTGGTTTGATGTTTTTGTAAAAGACGATTCCTTTGAGTTTGCGATTACAAAAACACTTTGCTCTAAGTTACTAGATGCCCAGGTATATTCTGGGTCATTTTGTTTTCATGAAAACGTTCTAACTTGAAAACAAATTAACAACACAATAAAAACAAGTGATGACATTTTTTAAAAACATTGTATATAGAACTTCTTCAGTAGCAACGAAGTCGAAGTTATCAATTCGTAAATGAAAACTTTAAAAACTCAAAAGGTATTATGATAGTAAATAATTGCTTTAAGTACTAAATGGAGAAATTCGGCGTCGGAAATAAACGCAAAAACTAACTAAACAGTTTCTGAAAAAATAAAAAGTTTCTTGTCACCGTCGTAAAACAGTAGAACTTGAGAACTTCAAATGCTTTTAATTCGAACTCGTAGGTAATTCAAATTATTCCTTCTCTTAAATGAATTTCCTATTAATACAGTGCTGGAATATAGTCTATAATTAAAAACTATTTTGATTCATTCGAAATAAAGGCTGAAAAACGGCAAAAAAATTACTCCTGAAGTGTTTTATCAGTTAAATAGGCTTATGCCGTTTGGCCTTAATGATAATAAAGGAAAAATTTAGACGTAGACTTACGTCTCTCCATAGTGGTCTAATGGTGCGTCTGAAAAGGAAAAAATTATGACGCTTTTCTTGGTATTTTTAAACGCTTATAGCCCCACAACCAAATAACATAGAGAGTTGATTTTAGTTTCATTTAACAAAGAAAGGAGGGCATTTAAGATTGCAAAAATGATTTTAGAATTTGCAAACACGGTTTAGTCACAGACGAGTTGCAAAGTTGGTGAAAATCACAAAGAATTTTACATAGATAGATTCACAGAGTCACACTAGACTATAGAGTTAATAGTCACATAGAGCTACTTTAGTCACAGAAAGTCACAGTTGATTTTTTTATATATATATAAGGCCCCTGATGCCTTCAAGGCTTTTAATTTATTATTGTACAATGTATCCATTCAAAAAAACTGCAAAACATTTGTCGCCTTCGAAAAAAATACTTTGAACTTGTTTGAATGGAATTGTAGTGTTTATTTTGAAGTTTTATTGTGCAATTGATGTACTCCAGTTGCTGCGCACTGTTTGTTCATAAAAATTACTTACTTATTTATATCGATTGCATTTTTTAAAAAATAATTACTTTTTAAAAATTATAATTAGTAGTAGCCGCCTTTAGGTACCATCTTGTTCTCACTGAATATTTACTTTCCTGGCTGTTAAACTATTAATTAATAAAGCTATTTCAAATTACCAAGATTTTCACCAACTTATTCAAAATTTTATCAAACTTCTGCAAAATTTTCATCAAACTACTCATAAGTAAAGCTATTTAAAATTATCAAAATTTTCACTTTAGCAAGATTTTCATCAACCTTTGTCGTTTGATAAGACTGATAAATATTGATTTAATGGAAATTGAAGTTTATTCGAAAATACGTTTAACTTTTTCTATGCCTGCTTCCGAAATAAAGCATTTTAATATTAATTATTGAGCTAAACATCTGGGCGTGGCCAAATTTTACAGCAAAAAAATAACAGATAATAAAAGTTGCAAAACATCTACCTCATGGTACATATTAGATGAAAAAATAATATGACGCTTTGAAAACTAAACATTATGACCTGATAAAGAAACTAAATTTCCAACTAAAAATGTTACAAGTATTTATTTCAAATTTTGTTGCCTAAATAAATAACCAGGAAGTTTATTGTTTATTGGACTTAGATTTGCTGCTTCTTAGGTTGACAAAACAAACATTCTGTACATTCACTTTACTGAAAATATTTTTAATGCCAATTTGACTGCAAAATAAATAATTTGGGCATTTGCAGGGCCCGATTATAAAATAGGTTAAGTAGGCAACTGCTTGGGCCCCGCAACTTTGAAAGGTTTATAGATATTTTTGCTGAATTTTCAGGGTAAATTTATTTTGTGCTTTCATTTGATTTACTATGATCATGCACTCAGGGTCGTTTAATTTTCAGAACATTACTTTTAAGATTTTTTTTTCATGTTTCCAAATTCGGAAATTAAGCGTAGTCTAATAGTTTTTTTCCTAATTGACTGACTGACTCACAAATCAACAGCCCTAGTGAAATTTGAGTATTTAGAAATGCGTTAAAAAAGTTTTGTATTTTTTTTTTTTTACCATTTCGTTTTAAATTCTTTTTAAATTTAAGTTCAAAATTATTTATATGCGATATACTGAAACCAATTCTCTTGAAGATGATCCGCAATTAAATATTGTGTTATTTCAGTTTGTCGTAATATTTGTTACTTAAAAACCGCTTGTAGTGAAATTAAATTAAAATCAATAAAAACTATCTGGTTTGGAAATTTGGGAAGGGACAAGGGGGGAGGGCGAAATTTGCATTATCTGATGGCCCCCTACATACCTTAATCCTGCTCTTACAATCATTTAGGTAAATATATTTCAAAATATTATTTTAAAATTCTGTTATTCTCGTATGAATGGCCGCTTGAATGACTGATGTGAGATTGACGGATGAAAGATTGAATGAATGAGGATTGCCGTGACATAATTCTGGTATTGAATTCTTTCAGGTATTGAAAAGTTAAAATAAAAATTTCCTAGGCGCATTTCATTCAGGTGTAGATCACAATTCTTAGGTCCAGTGGAATAAAAATAGTAATGCACCAGAGGTTGAGAGCTTTGAGCTTGTGCACTCCGCACAAAAAACACATCGTTGGCACAAAGATGAGCATTTGTTTTTGTTTTTTTGTTTTTTTGCCTTAACCTCTTGCCTTACGTTTTTATTTAACCTCCTAATTGGATGCCACCAACCATTTGATATATTTATTTATTGCCTTAACCCTTATTTAACCTCCTAATTAGATGCCACCACCCATTTGATATATTTATTTATTGTCTTAACCCTTATTTAACTCCTAATTAGATACCACCACTCACATTTGATATATTTATTTATTGCCTTAATCCCTTGCCTTAAGTTTTTATTTAACCTACTAATTAGATGCCACCACCCTTTTTATATATTTTTGACTCTCTCAATCTAATTACCCTTTATTTACCACATTGACTTAATACCGACTTTTTAATTTTGTTTTTTAACCATTAGATAAGTTTTGATGTAGAATAATCCTGGGAATGAAGAACACACTTTTTTAGCTAATTAAAATTACTTAATTGATTTAATTAATACTTTAAAAATTTTAATTTCTGCCTTCAGCTGCCTTTTATTGGAACTCCATTCTCCGTGTCCTTGTGAATTCTGTGAGGAAAAAGGGTCATACTGTGAAGAAATAAACGTGATTAAGGGGGTACTTATAAGTACCGTTGGTAGATAAAGGGTCGAGATGTTAAAGGATACATGAGACATTTAAGCGCGACCGGGTGATTTTTGTATTTAAAAATTAATAGTTCCGTTGACTTGATTACGGATTTAAATAGCGTGCGAGCACAAAAGAGCCGAACGTATGACATGCGACGCCGACAATGAAGGGTTAAAACTACTACCAGTCGCAAAGTTGCAGTCAGAAATATTATGGACGAGTCGTATGGCATTTCCTGCTCACGATCCTCGTGTTGCATTGAGTTCCACATTCTAACCTTTCACAAAGGAAAAGATGCATGAGGCAGACATTATTTACTCCGAGCTTTGAGTCTTTTCACATCCATAACTCACCTCGAAGACCGCCCTTATCCCAATTAAGTCAAACATCGATACACAAAGTTGTCACAGTAGTGCGGCTGCAGAACCCTGAATGAAGTTGATAACGTGTCTCCTGAAAAGTCAAGAAAGTAGAGAAGACAAGATTAACAATTCCATTCTATTGATACTGTATGGTTCGAAGCGGAGGGGCTGAGCGGGGGAAACTCTTCCTACGTAACCCTTTCTCTGTCTTCGAAGAAGTCTGATGCCGTTCTTGGAACTGAGGGAAACCTGGAACTCCCCTAAGGAAATGCAGGCGCCAATGGTTGAGCGTACAGAACGCTCCATTAGTGACGTTTCAATGGACTAATGGAAGTTACTGAAAAATTCTGAACACCTGGATTTTTCAGACAACTTGTCTCGTTCACGCTTTTCAATGAAAGGCGGGCAAACCCCACCACGTGGTTGTCGCCTGAAAAGATCGAAACCAGGAAAACATGCTTCTGTCTCTAGAATTTCTCTGGTTCTGTGAAAAGATATATATTGGTCGAGCTTGGTCGTTGTTGTTACACGTGGTACTGTTGTTGTTACACGTGGTACTGTTGTTGTTACACGTGGTACTGTTGATGCAAGGCCGTTTTATCTTGTGGGTTAATTGCAGTGGCGGCGAGTTGGGGACAGGGGGGGACAGTCGCGCCCTCAATTTTTTTTAGGAAAAAATTAAATTTTTATTTCATTTAGCTGCCTAAAACTAGGAATTATAAAAAAGCAACAGTGTTCGGAAAAAATAGCCAATTTTGGAACTAAATTTTTAAATTTTATTGTCTACCCCTATACTCTTGGGTCTTTTAGATGTCTATAATTTTTTTGGCCCCCTACCTTTTTCTACCCAATAACCGCCACTGTTTAATTGGACTGTAGCCCAAAAGCGCTATTGACCCCAAAATGCTTACAAATTTACTATACTAATTTTATTTTAATTTATAAACAATTATTTAATTATATTTTAAATATGTTAAAAGTAAAAACAGGGTTAGGGCTTGTGACTAAACAGCCTTCGATTTTGTAATGATACATAAACATGCGCATGGTTTGAGAAATACTCACACAGAAACAACCAGTGAGAAAATCTTAAACTATGCGTGTAATAGAAGTTATCTAAGCTAAAAAGTTAAGGAAGCTGGTCGAAAAATCCTATTTCGAAAAAGCACCAATGTGTGGAAATTGCATGGCGGTAATTAGAGAACAGGTGACTCATTTTTGCTCTTTAATTATTTTATTTATTAGGTACTTTCGGTGGGCCATAGGCTCTCAAATTCCTAGTTACGGTTCTGATGTGGCCGAAAATTACTCTAGCCCAGGGTGCTCAAATCTGTTAAGACGGGCCTGATTGACAGTGGCGGTCAGGTCACAGTGGCGAATCCTGGATTTCGCTCGGGTGGGGGATTGAGATCATAAAAATTTTGTATCGTCGTGACGTCATGGCTTATGTAAGTCAAAACACTTGAACTCGATTCACCTGACAATAAGACTCACAAAGGACACTGCAATACTTTCGATAATTGAAAAAAAGCACAATGAAATAACTAGCCAAAAAAATGTTTTCGGCCGCGTGAAGGCTGCAAACAAGTACGAGTGGAATGACTATTAAAGCTAGAAAATTTTCGAGTCTATCAAATCAGAAAGCAATGTTGCCACGTTTTATTTCTTTAAAAAAAGAGATTAATAACAAACAGTGTAGTGATTTGAACAATTGCGGACTGGGTCTGAAAAGAGTGGTTGCCATGAGACAATGGGGGCCCCTATCACATCTACGTCACCATCTCAAATATATTTTTTGATATTATTTATTACAAATATCATAAATTAAAATCAATAAGTCAATATAATCTATTCCTAATCTAAAACTCTATTATATATATTACTAAATACAGTATACACGTATTATTGAAAGTAATAAATAGCAAATAAAATGTAATTTTATGATTAAATATTAAATAATTTTAGTGGTTGTATAGCATACTGTAATTTTGGAACTATACTGTTATATTGAGAATATTTTAACCAAACTGAAAATAAAGTGCAAACTATTTACCAATTTAAATTTTTTTTAAAAGAATAATTCTAACTGTCAAAGATTAACAACTCAAATGTACAGAAATGTATTACATTTGGTCCACTTCATTAATGGCAACTCAGGAAACATTTGAGTTCACTAGATGATTGTGCAAATCTGTTAATAAGTACTCTATATCCAAATCATCTAGAAATTCCTTTTCATAGCAACGTACAGGAATTCCAAGTTCTCCTCAGACAATTAATTTCGTAATATGGTCTTTAAGATCTTTAATCGACACATATCCTGGGGGCCCGAATTGTCTTATGCTAAGGGGGCCCACTTGCCATCGGGCAAGCTGGCAACCTGGCCAGTCCGCCACTGGATTTGAAAATAAATCAGGAATGTATATTTAGGTTTGGGGGGGGGCGGCAGCCCATAGCCCCCCCCCCCCGAATTCGACACTGTCAGGTCATAATATGATTTTTTTTTTCGCCCCATCCATCAAAATCAGCGGCTTAGCTTCTGTAAATGTATGGTTACCATACATCCGGATTTAAGTTCGGATCTTCAAAATGTCCTGATTTACGCTAGTGAATGCAGCGAGCGATATTTGGTTGTAATCGAGGTCGAAGGAAACTGAGGTGTTGGAGAAAGCTGACGCCATTCCGCCAATGAAAGAACAGATCAAAATTCTTTTAAAATGGGTCATATTCCAAGAAGAGTTAATGTACATTTATTAGGGAATTACGAAAATCGTTGACAACAACCTAGGTGTCCCACAATTTTGGGGGTCTTGCCACCTCGTAATCTTTTATTCCCTGCATTATTTTCAATTTAATTTAAATGAGTGCTTTCATTTCATTTACAGAAGCCATGTACTCTAATTTATTGAAATTAAAATCAAGCATCGTTAAATTTCGGAACATTATTGTGATGATTTTTTTTCATGTTTTCAAATTCGCCTGCAGATCACTGTGATCCAGTTTGTTTTGCAGCTGGCTGACTATATCAAGTCCTGCAAAAACTCTGCATTAGAGTATTTAGATTGTGTAAAAATAAGTTTTGTAATTTTTAAATCATTTTTTATTTTAAATTTCAATTTTATATTTTTTTTCATATACTGAAATTGAAATCCGGACTGTCCGGTCGTATGATAACCCTATTCATACTTAAACTACTCAGATTCCATATTCAGTATTATAAGTATGGAATCAGAATGTAATTTTTTTCCCCCTTCTACTAATTACTTCACGACCAGTGGCTGTTTTCCGCAGGTGCTAGAAGTACTCGCCACGGAGCCCTAGGGGGCCTCAACATTTATTCCACGTACATCGCCAGGCCCGGTTTTGCAATAAGGCTCTGGACTTCCTACAATCAACAGCTCACGCGCACAATGCGAAGGTGGAAACATCATTAGATCGTTTACAACAAAATTCGAACTCACGAAGCTTCCATTTCGATCAAAAGGATAAACTGATTACAGGATCGAAATTCATCATAGGATGCACTAATCGATTAATAGAAATTGATAAATTAGCTTGGCGGTTATTTAGAACCGCATACGGTAAACTTAGGTCTCCAAGCAATGCATAGATTATCTGATAACAGTAATCGTAAGGGAGAAAATGGTACGTGGAGGGGGACAATAGGGAAGGTATAGAAGATCATTAATGGGGTTCTCAAGGAACAACACCCCACCGTTTTCTTACCATAATCGGGCCAATAAAGCACATTCCTGAACAAAGGAACTCTCCTTAAAGAATGAAATGTGCTACTTCTTTTTGGTATTTTTTAGCGTGGGAATATTCAGTGTTTGATTAAAGTTTAAACCAATTTGAAAAACTGCGTTTTCCGAAGCCCGGTTTTGCAATTAGGCTTTGGACTTCCGACAATCAACAGCTCACGTGCACAATGCGAAGATGAGAACATCATTAGATCATTTACAACAAAATTTTCTCACGAAGCTTCCATTTCGATCAAAAGGATAAACTGATTAGAGGATCGAAATTCATCATAGGATGAACTAATCGATTAGTAGAAATTAATAAATTAGCTTGGCGGTTATTTAGAACCGCATACGGTAAACTTAGGTCTTCAAGCAATGCATAGATTATGTGATAACAGTAATCATAAGGGAGAAAATGGTACGTGGAGGGGGGTGATAGGGGAGGTATAGAAGATCATTAATGGGGTTCCCAAGGAACAACACCCCACCGTTTTCTTATCATAATCGGGCCAATAAAGCACATTCCTGAACAAAGGATTTCTCCTTAAAGAATTAAATATGCTACTGCTTTTTTGGTATTTTTTAGCGTGGGAATATTCACTGTTTAATTAAAGTACAAACCAATTTGAAAAACTGCGTTTTCCGATGCTGGTCGAAGTTCGAACCGCAGCAAGGTGGAAAAATTAGCCTTAACAGAATTTTCGGCCTGTTTTTATATAAACAAACCTGTTGCAGCCAATAAGATAGATGTTATTTATCATTTTGTTTCGCATAATATTTCAAAGCAAATATTTCAACGATTAATTTTCATACAATTGTATAAGCTAATTGGGCTATAAAAAGAAAATGAAATAGTTTGAATGCGAAAGTTTTTCACATACCGAACTTTAATATCGCATTCATGGCTTTAACAAACAAAAAGCAGCAATCTAATTTCGCTTAAATTCATTACATTTGTTTTTTATTCGGAATGATGATCAAGGGTTTTAATTAGTGTTCAATACTCATTATATTTACAGTGATTTGACATTCGATTACTGAATTATTCCCTTAGATTAAATTCAATAAAATAATTAAATCTATGAAATATCAAATGCATAAAGTATATTTTCTTTTACAAAAGCTTATTTAAAAAGTTGCTTGACAACATATTCTAACCAAAATCTTTATCATAATTTTAAATAAAAAGAATTAGAAATCGGTTATCAATTTAAAATTTTCATTACCCACAGCTGATTATGCTTTCATGAAATTACATTCCGAAATGTTTCACAATTTTATAAATATACTCTTAAATTGAATTTCTATATTTTTCAATTCTTTATGTTTTCACTTAGAAAACTGAAATCAAATACTAGTAATAATCTGTTTCATGAAAACGATTTTATAAATTTTGGTTTACGTTGAATATCTCTTTAGTTGAGTTTCAGTTACTGGCATTCAATTGTTGTATTTCTGCTTGTTAAAACTTATAACAATTGCATTGATAAAATAATTTTTTTTCAATAATCCATAGTTTTGTAGTTAGTTTTTGTAAAGTCTATTACAAAACTAGAAAATCACCCGTCATGGTACGACGGGTGCAAATTGCCTCTTCAATCGAGAGATTTCCCGTCAAATTTGATGTGTTTAAATAGATATACATGCGAGAGAAATGTTTAACATTTATTGAAAACAAATAAAATAAACATATGTATTATGACAGGATATTTTTTTTTATTATTTACATATTTCTTTATTCAAAAAACCTCTTGGTAAACAACATTCAGTGTGAAGTATTTTTCGTTGTTTAACAATTTTCCTTGTACTTCAGATGTCTTTGTGTAAATTTTAACGCTGCCAAAAAATATTATCAAATTATATCATCACGAGTGCAATAAATAATCAGATGCATCGTGGCATCCAAACTATATCACGCGCATGATATACCATTGACGTGATTTACTACTTTCTATTAAAAAACGGAAATTAATTTGAAATATATGATTAATATAATTTAAAATGTCTCGGGAACTATAGATAAATTTTATATCAATCGATAGCAAATTTTATTTTACTATTTTAAAGCTATTAAATTTGAAATTAGAACGACAATTACTTTTTTAAACTTAAAATTACTGAAATTTAGGTTCTCTAACGATGAAATAATACTGTTTAACGTCTCACAGTGCTATGGCGCGCATTTTATTGTTGGTGACGTCAGAGCGTTTCCGGATCAGTGACAGACAGATCTGGGCTATTATATTAGTAATATTAAAAGAACGAAAAATAATCTCATTAATAAGGGAAGAATTTCCCGGTGAATTGTACCCCGAGTAACAGTTTCGAGGCCACTGGTTTTTCGATGGAATACACTTGTCTGTACTGTCCTACCGTCACGAAAAAACCCCAGACATCAGACATGCTGGTGGCGGTCGTGGTGGGAACGGGATATTCCACTGCATTTTAGGGGTGAAGGAAAGGGCTTTGTTTCATTTGGCGCAGATAGAACCGGCGGAAGCCTCGTTTCGCTTTTCACTTCGGTCGAAAACGAATTCCTCGTCTAACGAAGTGCGCTTAGTTTGCCAAACGTTCTGGTTGATTTTATACCCCTTTCCCTCCTTTTTTCGACTCGTCTACTTGAGGCAACCGTGTTCAGAGTTTTTCTCGTGGCGGTAGGACAGTATAGATATTTTTCTGCTTCGCCTCATCGACAATGGTTGCGACTGGATGAAAAATTGGGGTGTGGCAAAAAATTTAGAGACCCCTAAAGTTACCAATAATTTAAGGGGTAGACAACAAAATATATAAATTTAGCTCCAAAATTAGCTAACTCTCTTGGAAACTTTTTTTTTGTAATTCCTAGTTGTAAGCAGCTAAAATGAAATAAAAGTTCAACTTTTCCCGCAAAAGGTATGGGGGGGGGGACGACAGCCCCTATTAAAATCAGTTAAATAATTAATAACTTTAAATTAAATATAAATTACATTATGTGTTATTTTGAAACTAAATTAAAGAAATTTTGCCCTCCCGTCGGAAAATTTCTGCCGCCGCCTCTGCCTGAGATCAGTTTTGTTGAACTAATTTTGCCATTAAATCATTTAATTTCGTTATGTAGTTAGTTATTTGACTAACATGGTATTTCATATAATAGTGAATAAAATTGTAAGGCATATTTCATGAATTACTGTAGATTTTTGAAATATATTTATTTCTTTCATTTAATTCAGTTTCAAAACTTTAAAAAGAACTATTAAATTTCTGAAATCTAAATTTTTCAACTTTACCAGCTATACTGCGTAACATAGCATATGAAACTGCCTATAAAAAAATCAGAGTACCCAGTTTTTCACAACCACGGATAATCATTTTCTCTTACAGCGCCATCTAGGGATAGACGTTAGAATTAGTTTTTATACAAAATAATTTCTATTCTTTTCCACTGTCATTCCAAGTTATGTAAAATATTTTTTTTAGTGGTAACAAATTTATAAACAATTTTTATTACATTTGTTGTACAATATATTTTTTAATACATGTAATTTCTATGGACGAGGTAATTTGACCGTCAAGAAATGAAGAAATTCCGTTTAAAACAGTGATATGATAATACCTTTGGAAGCAGTTATGCAACGAAGAATCAACGCAAAATTCGCGTTTTAAGACACAGTTCTTTTGCAAAGCATTGCATAAAAAATTCCCATGGTGTATATTCCCAAAATTAATTATGTATTATAAATAGGGTGTTGTGTAATAGCTTTCATTTTGCACAGCAAACTACACTTATTTAGATACCCGAAGTTAGTAAAATGATGGTTAATTCCTGGTTACATAGCTGTGTATATTTGTAATTCGACTTATACATTTTCATATAACACTAAATGTAATTTATATAACAGAGCTGTGGAACTTAATTAATTCGAACGCTTTTAATTCGAATTCGTCAATAATTCGATTTTCTTTTCTCTGCTTCCTCGAATTTTCCATTAATATAATATTAAAATATAATCTATAAATCGAATTTTTTGGGTGAATGAAAAATTAAAGTGGTAAAAATGAAAAATTGAAAAAATTATTTTAATTTTTTTTCATTTTAAAAATAACTCCGTATCTTGTATTTTCACTGATCGTAAGTGAATAATTTTTCAGAGCCTTTAATTCACTCGAGGATTTAATGTGTGCATTCAATCAAAATATTTTACTTTAAAATAAAATTGAACACTTTAAATGAGAATCGTTCCATTTATTATGAAGGTATGCACTAATTGATTATTATTATTTTGAAATTCGTGCACTTATTGTATCCAATATGCAGTGTTTGCTTATTAAAATTAGTTACTTACAAAAATTATTATTTTAAAAATTATTACAATTTTAATTATAATTATTATCACTTTATTTATTAAAATTACTTACTCTTTATTTTTTAACCATGTATTATTTATTAAAACCGTTAAATATTAAAAATAAGTCCTGTCATTTTTAGTTATCGTTTTTCTGTTGCTGTTTTAGTTTTTAGACCAAGTTTTTCTTAATTCGAATTTTTGAATAAATCGAATTTTTATTGTGGCAATTTCAACTATCCAACTTCACAAAGTGTAGCAAAAGGCGCACGCAATATTTTAAGAGAATATCTTTCTTTCGAAAATTGGCCTTGTCTTGGGTGGTCGCCTTCGAACAAGGTCTTCACATTCTCAGTTTTGTTGCTGATTCATAAAGGGGGGAGGGGCCTAACAATGACGTACTCATCCATGACTGTCTAATGGAGATGAATTGCCAGTAATCCCCTACAGTTTAATGCTAATCCAAAAGTCAAAACCAGCACAACCAGTAGCCAGATCATCATTCTGAAAATTTAATGGATGGACAAATGGCAGTGCGTAATCCACTGAGGTCAGATGTCAATCCGTAGGATCAAAAGGAAGAAGTCACGTTCAGCAAAGCACCAGCCTAGTCTACTGACAAGTGATAAATGGAGATATATTATGGATAATCCACTGGCGTCGGCATTTAGGATTCCGAAAGTCACACCTTCTGATCTGGATAGATGAAAAATATGCCAGCAGTTGGCGCGGAATTATCTCTCTCTTACAAAAGGTATTTTAAAATTATTCCTTTCTTGTAGTTTCATGCTGTCTGTGAGACGAATAAGTTACTTTAAAGAATTTTGTGGATGCTATTGGAAAGCCAGCTGCCTGAAAGGGTTGAATCCAATTTTCTTCCTATAATTGATGATAGAGGTGGCTTAGCGAC
The DNA here is from genome assembly GCA_013235015.1 of Araneus ventricosus. Lineage (NCBI taxonomy): Eukaryota > Metazoa > Arthropoda > Arachnida > Araneae > Araneidae > Araneus > Araneus ventricosus. Next base: position 69,683 of record BGPR01005427.1, on the reverse strand, counting down.
TAGGGAACAATAAGGTAGGAACGCCAGGACCTTAGCTTAGGAAACCCAATTGCAAACAATTTTGGTCATGGTTTATTTTTTATTTATTTACTTATTATTATTATCTTAAGAATCTAAGGACTTAGAGCTAGTTAATAATAAAAAAATTATTATTAGATTTTTTACTTTAAATTATTTTTAACAAAGAAATAATAGGTATTTATTTAAATAACACAATAATTAAGAATTTTTAAAAAATTCACAGTTATTTTTTATACGTAACATGCTCTCATTTATAAGGATTTAGAGAACCGATTGAACGTGAAAAAAATTCATTGAAAGCTGTTAGTTGGAAAAAAATACATATGTAGAATAAAGGTATTATTTATAGGTATTAATAAAACCACTGGAAATAAAATAGGCTCTTCTGGTCGCGGATGGACAAACTATATTTCTTTGATGAATTTCATCCAAAATTTGCTAGCTTAACTTATTTGTTGTTGAGATCTCATTCCACGTTTCAATTGTCTAGCTGTTTCGTTTTCAGAATTATATTGTTCATATGCACACGTGAAAAAATCATTCAAATTTGTCTACAATAATTTTTAAACTAATTTTTTAAATTTATCATTAGGGACCGTTCAAATATTGCGTAAGCATGTTTTTGGTAATTTTTGACTCCCCCTCCCCCCTTGTCAGCAAAAATAAGCAAATCCCCCCCCCCCATATAATAACTATAAAAAAATCGCCCCCCCCCCCCCCGTTCTTTTTTTTTTTTTTACAAAACGTATAACAGTAATAATCTAATTTTAAAAAATTTAGGATTTAATTCTAATAAAAAACTCTAACTCGGCTTAAAATTAAAAAACATTTTTTAGGATTTGCGGTTTGAGAATATTCGTTATTTTATTTTATTTCCGCTTTCAATTAGATTGTTTTTTAGTACACACTAAGAAGATGTATTGTTTAGCAACGGATTCGGAAACCCTTTGCGCATGCGCCGGGCGGAGTTATTTTCATCAAAATAGGGGAAAAGTGAAGACTGGAAGTGTGATGTTTACATTTTACTGAGCGTGATCCAACAAGGAACTCCGGAAATGCGCTCATATGACTCATTGCCTGACACCCCTTTCCGATGTAAAATCGTCCAAAAGTGGTAATCTCGGAATCCATTGCTGAACAGTAACTTCAAACCTGACTAAGAGTATATATTTTTTATACACGAAATATTCAATGAGTTTCAAGTTTGTTGTAATATGTTTATTTGTACTTGCTTGGAAACTCGTATTGTCACAATACAACATATTGGTCCCTTTCATTTCAATCTCATCATTGGAAATAGTAGCAAGTTCTCAGAAATAAGCCTCATGCATCAAACATTGTTATGAGCTGTCACCTCCAGCTATTATAAAGAAAAGATACTATTATCCATTGTGTTCAATGATCATTCATCCTATCTATCGTTTATGATTTTCTTGTGTGGTTAAAATGCTCGATCTCAGAACATCATTGAAAAAAAAAATTAAGTTTAATTTTCTTTTGCCATATTTAATTTTTTTTTTCAAATTTAATTTTTTTAATTAAATTATTTTTGCAAGTTACAAGAGATTTTCGGAAAGAAAGTGATTTTAATGTTTTTCGTAAACATCCCTCATACCCCCTCTCCCCCCTTAGTTGCTCACGTAATATTTGAACGGCCCCTTACTTATTTCTTCAGTTTCCTTTATTATTCATTTTCAAAGTTATTTATTTTCAAATTTTATCTCGCGAAACACTAATGTGCTATTTCCTATCAGAACAATTCGTGTAACATTCTTCCGCAGTGAAAAAACGTTTAAAACGAATCCCTATCTCGCGGGCTGGCCCACTGGAAAAAGGGAAGACAAGAATTGCAAGGTAAATGCGCATGCTCAAGAAGAAGAAACTGAAACAAAGGGAATTGATGGTTCTTGAAGAGGGAATAGCTTCCTGAGAATATGGCGAATAGGGAAAATTCTCTAAAGTAACCTTGGTTTTTTTTCCACCTTTTCAGCTCAGCTGAAAGCCTCAAAAGTTAATTTTATTGATGGATTTGGATATTATATGCAAAACTAAATAAATAACTGATTTAATTTATGCACTGAAAAAAGCTAGGGGTGCTGTAGTCTCTATACACGAGCCGCCCCTGAGTAAAGGAAACAGAATATAGGTTTTCGACATTTTCCTTTCTTTTGATTATATCTAAATTTGATACATATCTACAATTTCGATTACAAGACCACAAATAAGATTTTATTTATATAGACTGCTGATTTCTTGAGCTATAATGTTCAGATATCCATGAATACACAATCAAATAAGCAGTCAATCGTCTGATGGATTTGGTGCAAAATTTGATACAGATCTATGATTCTGATGATAAAACAATAAAATAAATTTGATCATTCTAGCTCTTTACATTTTTAAATCATTCTATCCACATAAGCACGGACAAACTGACAGATGGCCGCCATATATCCCTTTTCCCGCAACCATTACAGTTGCCGTGCCAGTTGGATGGACATGGGACTGGACAAACTGACAGATAGACAAATTTCATCCGTCTAACTCAGTGTTTCCTAACCCTTTTTGGGGCCATGTCCCACCTACGCTTTTCGAAAATTCTCATGCCTCCTATGTAACATACACATAATTTTTAATATTGAAAAATTAAATTGCTCACTGAAGGAACTTAAATGATAAGTTTTAGAAAGAAATCCTGAGGAAATTAGTGAGTAACACGGTAAGTAAATTTTCAAAAAAATATAATGGAGAACTGAAAAATATAAGCAAAAAACAATTTTAATAATAATAAATTTTCGTAAGTTCATTATTTTTTTCTCCTCTGAAAAAGTTGCGGAGATTGAAAACTTCGTTTATATATATATTTGAGAATTATTCAGCGAGTAGATTCTAAAGGGGAAAATGTGCGTTTCGATCTGACAATTTATGTATGCTAGTTAAATCACATTAGAGAGCTGCTTTTAAACTCTGGATGAGCCCATTTTCGAAATGCCCCCCGTGGAACGTGGGCCCGCATATGGAAACAATGGTATAGCTGCTTGCGTTTTCGAGTTACTGTGTTCACAGACAGACAGACATAATTCCAAAATCATTTTTTTCAGATTTGCCCTACTTTAGTTTTACTGAACTGAGCCTATAGCAATCTGGCGTGGACGCCATTTGGGAACAATTGGCCCTATCGGCTAAAGACCGACCCTCCAAAATAATATTCCATTCCATACTCAGGAGTTGTAAAGTCTTTAGATGATCCCATGGAGATATACCATTTAAAAATTTAATTTCATTTTATGAACCAAACATGCTGAAGGGATCAAAAATAAGATTTTATGCACCCGACGCCATTTTCCTTCCTACGCCACTGAGATGTCACATGATACTTTTCATTTAGTCAGGAGGGTTATGTTAGTGCGTTTAGGAAGAGATTTCACTTGTTGAATTAACGTCTCATTTTGAAGCAAGATCTTGGCTACGGGGGAATTCCTTTTCATCAACTGACCAGACGTCAATTGATGAAGATGACACATCAGTAGTAATAAGATCTATTAACGATTCTGAATGAGTATACTAAAACTATTTCTTTTATCTGGTGGAGAACAACGATCTCACTCTTTTGAGGACAATCCTAAAGAATAAAAGGGGAAAAGCAAAGGAAGCAGCGAAAATCAGTAACATTCGCAAATCCTCTTTTCAAAACTGTTTTAAAAAATCGATACAAGAAGTTTTATAACTAATAAAAGATATTGTTAAAATTTTGATACGCGGTAGTACTGGCGAAGTAATTTTTTATATTTCCAAATTAAACAATTTTGGAAAACATTGTAGTGGCAGTCAGCACGGACAATCGCGCTTCTTCTGTGTATAGGAGCTCATGCTATAATCTTCCTCACCAACTTATGTTACCCTTCCTTGCCTCTCCCTTTCAAGCAACATGAGTGGCTAAATGAAGTGGCATTTCTTAATCCCTTTCGACAAAAACAGACTATTCTAAGAAGTAGAAGAGATCAGTTCTCCAACAGTAGCACTACTTGATGACCTGAGAGTGACACAATTTCAATTTCACGGTCTGTTGTGCATGTTTCTAAAGATTCAACCGGGACAAACTAACCTTACTGAAGCTATAACTCTTCTGTAGTTAATACAAAGCAGAACTTAAGTGTCGAGAATAGAATTGAAAGAGGATTACGTTGCCACTGTATTTACTGTGAATGGGATCACTCAGCCAGATTGTATTTATAAACCCGTTTCTACATTTGTGAAGCTACTTGCGGATTACTTGCGAATCCCTGTGGAGATATTAAATGGTTTGGAATGAGATGAACTAGTATACTACAGGACTCGTTTAAAAAAAGGAGTAGAAGGCGTGACAATGGTAACGATTTGTGTGGTCTGCATACACGTGCGAAGAGCATACAGTTTTCCTCGAATCCAGTTAGTCAGGACAGATTAACCTTGTTGGAGCTCCTTAAGCTGAAATTCTTGTGGACCCGCTGAACGCATCACAAACCTACTTACTCACTTTGAATTGACGATTATTATGTTTTTAAAAGTATAATTTAGAATGTTTTTAATCATTCATATTATATTTTTGTTAATGATAACTGTTATATTAATTTTGATACAGTGTTTTGCCAATATAATGTGGACACTTTAGAATTTGCATATATTTTCGAATATCTCCTGAAAATCTGAATGGATTTTCTTAGAATCTCGAACATGTAAAGATTAGGCTTGAACTCACATTTTACAGCGAAGATTCTGCCACGAGAGTATTTAGGGAACCGACCAGAAAAACATGAGCACAAAAGACATAGCAATTCATCCCGTTTCAAAGAAAGCTTATAACGAGATGAAACTTTATCAATGGTTTTGTTAAATGTGCTTAGTATTTAAATGCATTTTCGTAAACGTAGCAAAGATATTCGGGAAACTATAAAGGTTTTTTAAAAAAAATCCAAAATTTTCCCGTATGTTTTTTGCTTATAACTTGCAGAGTTTTAAACCAAATTGTATAAAACTTGCAGAATACGCGACAACATGTTAGACAAGAATTGTTTTAAAATTTGATTTAAATATCTCCAAAATTAGAGACAATAGGAGTATTCTTAGTAAATAATATTTTACTGCGCATGTGCGAAATTTAGCGTAATTTAACTTTCATAACTTAAGAGTCAGATATATATGGCAACTTATATAAACATTCCAGTTCAACACCGTTAGTATTCAGAAAGATTTCGGCATTGCAAGAGCTGAATTCTTTTGTTCTCTAAGAGAAACAAAATGATGGGGGTTCATGCACAAACTGAAATTTTAAAATCTTGAATCTACGAATAGTTATTATCGAAATACAATTTAAATTTCGTATTTAATTTATAAGTATACATGAGTATTCAGGATATTCAACCTTTATAAAATTCAATATTACTGTTGGAAGGTTCATGTTGAAAAAATATTTATTTGTGCAAGAACCCTCATGATTTTGTTTCTCTTAGAGAACAAAAGAATTCTGTTTTTGCAATACGGATATCTTTCTGAATACTAACCGTACTGAACTGGAATTTTTATATGTCTGGCAAAATATCTTGCAAAAATTAAAGGGCAGGTGAGGCATACGATAGGCATCCAAAATCACATAGGAACATGGATGCGCAAACGCCATCAACAGATGGCATTTAAAATAAAACAGCGTTGGCCAAAATGCCGCTATTTTTCTGAATCTTGGAGGTATTGAACTGGAATTTTTGTATAAGTTGACCTATATATCTGGCTCTTGATTAAAATGGCTCTTATAGAAGTAAAATTACACTACGTTTCGCACATGCGCAGTAAAAAATTATTTAATACAACTACTCATATTTTCTCTAATATTCAAAGTTTTTATTCCAATTCAATATTTTATTCAACATTTTGACACAATGCTTCTCTAACATATTGTCACATATTCTGTGAGTTTCATACAATTTGGTTTAAACTAAGTTATAAGCAAAAAATATGCGGAAAAATTTTGGATTTTTTAAATAAACGTTTATATTTTCCAGAATATCTGTGCTATGTTTACAAAAATGCATGTCGATGTTATGTACATCTAAAATAACCATTGATGAAAATTTCATCTCGTTATCAGCTTTCCGTAAAACGGGATGAGTCGAAAGCAAGGACGTGGCGAAGGGGGGGGGGGGTAGGGGGTGTCCCCCCCCCCCCCAGATTTTTCTGAAGTCGGCAAATTGACAAATGAGTCGGCAAATTTTGATAAAGTGATCGAACGTATTATTTTATTCTGCGTATCCACGACATTTGCAGAATTATTTGTTGAAACGCTGGGAAAAGACAAAGTGAATTAAATTTTCAGAGCAACGAAAGAGAAATGAGTTGGCACTGTTTTGTAGATCCCGAAATTTTCCGTTACCCATCTGTAAGCAGCGGCAGCGTTCTTCTCTAGACTTTCTAGTGTACTCCCTAATAAAACTGTCACCCCCTGCAAGTCCTTGCACACAAGGCCGAAACTGCCGAGTTTTATTACCCTAAATCAGGGACCACGGCAAGTCGATATTGCCGAAAAAATAACTACACACCGAAATCGGTGTGTGTTTACAGACGGACGAAGCGACAGACATACATAATTCCAGAAAATGTTTTTTTCGTATTCGGGTACTCTAATGTAGAAAATCATCAAAATCTCGATGTCAAATTTTTTGGCGTTTATAATTGTTTTTTTTTTTTTTACTTCGCATGTGAGAAAGTAAAGAGATTTAATGCAAATATCCTCATCTATCTAACGCCTTTATTACTTTTTTCTTTCAGATGAGTTAAAAGAGAAAATATCAATACTACGTTTTCTTAATATCTTAGAATTTAAAAAATAACATTAATTCGATAGAAGAATTGAGTAACAATAATCAAAAAATGAAAAGACAGTTTAAATTTTAATGTTTACTGTGGGCTTATTTTGCATATTATTTTTATATTTTTAAATATAAGAAAACATTTATGAAAATTTTTCCACGACATAGAAAAGGAATAAATAATTATTTAAATTTTTTATAATATTGATTTGAGAAAGTTTGAGAGATGCTAACAATTTTTTAATAATGTTCATTTAGTATGTTAACTTTCATCATATATTTATAAAAAATTATCTTACATAAAAATTTTGTTAATTTGATATACAAGCCATAATGATGCGATTTATTATACAACAGGAGACATATATTAACTCGGTGTGAAACATATTTTAACCTTTCCTTGCTAAGCTTATACGAATGAATGGATTTCTTTTCTCTCCAACTTTACTATACTTTTTTTTTCTATTGTCGATTTTTTTTTATACAGAAAGAAACTTGACTAGCAGTAACATTCAGTGATTGCATTGAAGCATCTTCAATCCTGAGAGTGTAAAATTTAGCATCTTAAAATATGCAAAGTTGTTAGCTGCTAATAATAATTACATTATTCAAGTGCTAAACTGTTTCAGGAATTTTAAGAAATGTCACAATCTTATGCCGCTGACTTCAGCAACAAACTATTGCTTAAAAATAAAGTTTGGGAACTTTTTATATTCCTTTTTCTCTATTAAAAATGTTCATTACCTAGATTTAAAAAAAAAGATCATAGAAAAGCTTCTTTAAAAATGAAAGGTTAAATATTTTTGAAGAACTACATATGAGGAGCTTTCTGACAAAAGTGAACATATACGCTTTTTTCCAAAAAGCGTTTTGTTACAATTTTCTCATCTGAGTACCCAACTGTGTGCGAGGGTGCAGTATCATTCAATTTTGTCTCATAACTTATTTTTTCCTCTTTGGAAAATTACCCAAAGTTCTTAATTCTTTAGCAAAACTAAAAATATCCACTTCTAAAACCAACTTTGTAAAATGGATATGTTCATTTTTGATTTTTAAAAAAAATTTAATCTTTCTGTAACATCTTTATTTATTTTTTGTACGTCTGTGTGTTTAATGCTAGAAAAATATATCTAGCTCTCATTTTGAAGGGCGTTCTTAATCTTATGTAAAATGTCAGCATTTCTCTTCCAAAATCTTGATAATTATGTGCAGAAACATTGAAATATACCACATAAGAGGAAACAAATACACAAAATAATCTCTTTTCCAACCCTGGAAGCTTTTGCGAGCAGGACAGTTTAAGAATCCTGTAATTTCATCGTGTCTTCGGATTGCACCATTTGTGGAAAAAAGGGGTGGAAGTAGACTGACAGATTTATGATCGGGGGAATGCAGTTGTTTATACATCACAAAAACCTCTAACTTCTTATGGGGCAGGAAACTCGAATGGACACTATTCTGAACAGTGGTAAAGTTAAAGACAACATAAAGAAATCTCAATCCAGAAAGCGGGACTGATAAAGTACAGTGCGACTTTTATACACCAAACCTGCTTTACTATAGGTGAATTAAATCATTATTATTACTGCGGAACTTGGTTAATTCAAACATTTTTTATCCGAATTCGTAAGTAATTCGATTTTTTCTCTATTCTTAGAATTTCTATACGCATAATGCCTAAATATAATCTGTAATTCGAATTTATTTTGCTTACTTAAATGTCAAGAACGAAAATTGTAAATTCTTTTATATTTCTAAATTGCTTTCGTCCTTACTTTGTATGCTCATCGATCGTGAATAAATAACTTTTTAAGGTTCTTTATTGACTCAAGAATCCAATCAATGTATCCAATCAAAACAGCAATTAAATATTTCTCATTTTTTGAATTATTTTAAATTTAAGCTTTAAGTAAGATTATTAACATTACTTTTAAAAAATCTATAAATGTTTTTGCTTTGTTAATTAAAATTTCACACTGTTTATTTATTCATTATGTATTCTTTATTAAAGGTGTTAAATTTTAAAAACAGATTTTTTTTTTGCCTTTTTTAGTTAAAATTGCCGTTTTCTCATGCTGTATTCACTTTTACACAAAGATTTTCTAAATTAAATTCCAATTAGCCAAGTTGCACTGCTTTTCATTATTTTACATTGCTTTTTGTTGCATTAATTATTTGCTTATTTAACATGATTTGTTTCAATAGATATCAAAAATTCTGCAAATTTATGCATATATATTATCAGCGGATGTTTGCGATTTTTCAAGTACTCAGATGAGCTTTTTCCGTTCGAATGCCGTGTATATAATAGTAATAAACGGAAATTCAAATTGAGTTGAATTTCGAAGCAGTGTTTTTTTAACATCGAGATTAGTGATATAACGAATAATGATTTGGCCAAATACCTACTATGTAAAAACATTTCACTTTTGATTCTAAATAAAATAATTCTCAAATTTTAAGTCTAAAAAATGAAAGATTAATAAAATTGATATTTTTATTGTTTGCATATTTAAAAAAAATTTACGCCTTGATGTGTTTTTTTTTTCATAATATTTTAAATACCTGAATTACAATAATTATTTCAGTAATAAGAAATGACCAAAGGAGGGATCTTTCAGACTGTGATTTTTTTTTTATTGTCCACATCTATGAATGAAATTTTAGTGGCATGATATGTTAAGCGCCCAAGGATTGATTATTATTCGTATTATTTAAATATTATATTATATGTATGTAGTATATTATTTATGTATCAGAATGTATTATTTATGATTAATTGAATTTAATGATGGTAAGAAATAAAATTTAGTTCAAAATAATTATAGTGATAATGAAATAATTTATATTAATAAAATTATACTGCATTTCTGATATTTTGATTATATTGGCCAAATCAGGCTATATGGCGATTCAGAAAGTCATGAGGTGAGGGTGCTTCTAAATAGAGCTTTGCTCTACGTCTGTTCTTATACTAGGGCCATGCACTGGAATCTCTCTTGCGGCTTCGTTAATATCTATTATCCATTGTGTTCAAATATTTTATGGCTATATTTAAATAAATCTCAAATGGTTTTCCGTTTCAGATCTTTACGAATAAATTTAGTTTCTGAGGACATTTGTGATATCTTTCTTGTAGTGCTCACAGTTTTTCTGATGGGTTGAACTCACACACATACATTGGGAAAGCGCAGCTAATCAATGGTCGCAAAAGTGATTTATAGAGGACGAGTTTATTTTCCATCGAGAGTTAGGACTTCCTACTGAGGAGAGAATAAAATCGTGCCTTTGCTAAGCTAAATTTTGTCTTTATTTTTTTACTGTTCTTTTTGAAGGCAGGTCTTTTGTCTTTGTTTGAGCCCTTAGATATTTCGTATTCTCACCATTGAAAATGATATTATGCATCATAGCAGGAACATGTATGTATATTAGGCACTATAAAAATATTTGTCTTTTAAGTGTTGAAATTCGTCATGAGAGTCGGCATTTTTTGAATCTCACACCCCCCCAGATGTGAGACGCTCGCCACGTCCCTGGTCGAAAGCCTTTTTCGTCTTCATCACTTTCTGGTCGGTCCGCTAAATACTCTCGCGACCGAAAATTCACTGTAAAATGTGAGTTCACGCCTATTCTTTACGTGTTTAAAATTCTAAGAAAATCCATGCAGGCTTTCAGGAGATATTAAAAAAAAAATGCAAATTCTAAAGTGTTCACATTATATTGGCAAACCACTGTAATTCGGTTCTTTAGAGATAAAAATATCTTTAGTTCAATTTTGTTGATTTAGATGTTTTTATTATATTTGTATTTTCCCGATCGCATCTTCGGAATGGGCAAAGCGTCGTAGCTGTAAGTCGAAAAGAACAAAAGATAGCCGGGAATTAAAAAAATAAATTGCACATTAAAATACATTGGGTTTCGGAACTTCTTTTAGTTGTCCCGTAAAACATGAAAATTGTTATGTAATATAGTTTACCTCTGACGTAAGAAATAATTTTATTATTCTTTGTAGATAATTGAGACGCTTTCAATTCAGCATTTTTATTTTTTAACATAAATACGTGTGCTTAAGTATTAGTGAATGGATTAAGCATTCGCTGCGAGAAAGAAAATGTAAGAGGCTCTTTCTTAGCAAAATAATTTTGTGTATTACTTTTGAATAATTAACTATATTTCTACACAAAATTATTGAGTCACGAATCTTAAAAAGAGAGTTAATTTAGTTCTAAATATTGATATATGATAAAGTATGAATGGTAAAAGTAAGATAAATATTTTTAATAATTTTCCATTTAGTGTCCTCAGCCGTGACCTTCGAGATAAGCTGTTTATCTGGAAGGTCACGCCTCAGCCCGCCAGAATTTAACAAATTTTTGAGCGTGCGTACGTGGACCACCAGAAGATACGGATAAATTTGAATTATAATGATATTAAAAATGTAAACTAATATACCCAAAACAAAACTTTCTTAACCGGCGCTAAAGGGAATTTTGAAAATATTTTTTTATAAATTTCCAAAAAAATGTCATTTTTTATTTATTTTTGTGGCACTGGGAGATATGAATGGATTTCAATAAAAAAATATATGTAAACTAATATACCTAAGACACAACTTCCCCACCTCGCGGCAAAAGTAACTTCGAAAAAAAAAAATTGTAAATTTTCATAAAAATTTCAATTTTTAACTATTTTCGGGGCGCTTGCGGCACTGGAAGATATAAATGGATTTCAATAAAAAAATTATATAAATTAATTTACTTAAAGCACAACTTTCCTATTCCGCGCCAAAGGTAATTTCCGCCCCAAATTTTTTTCCTATACTTTTCGATCCACCCTAATGTATAGTAATGGGATTTCTCTGCTAGTTTGGGACGAAAATGAAAATAAAATCCTTTTTAAATGAATAATAGAGACACATTGTATTTAATTTTACAAAATGATCAATATTGTTACAAAGTTTTAAAGTTGTTTCTCTGATATGCTAATCTTGGCGACAAAGTTGGCGTCTTTGGCTACAAAAGGAATTTTCTAGAAAGACCTTGAGCTGTCAACCTATTTCTACTGTCTTCATGAACTTTCTGGAGACTACATAATGATGTTACTTCCTGTTGAAAAAGTATAAAAGCAAGCTCTAAAACCAAGAACAGTGTGTGAGAATTTGATCAGCAAGCAAGCTGGTGAGCTGATAAGAAACTTTTGAGGGCTGTGTTGAGATTTATTGGTCTTATAGTACCTTGTTTTTATTCTGCCCCTGAAGATAGTGTATTAATAAGTGTTTCCGAATCTGTGGGGAATGCCTCCTTATGAGTCGAATATGAAAAAGAGGAAATGTTCGAGAAAACTCATTTCTGAAACCAAAATAAGAAATGATACTCTATTAATACATCATTAAATTTTCGTTCTTGAAAAAAGATAAATACACTCAAATTCTGTTCCTCGATGATATAGAAAAAAATTAAAGTTTACGAGAAAACTCACTTCAGGAATCAAAATAATAAATGACAATCTATTATCACACCTTTAAAGTGTCACTCTTAAAAATGGCAGATGCACGGAAATCCTGTTTCTCAGAATGTCGAAAAAGATTAAAGTTTACGGAACGCATTTTTAAAAATGTTTATTTCTATCTACATATTTATTTTTATTATTTTTTTATGTGTGTGCGTAGAAACTTCATCGTTCAATCTGGCTTAAAAGTGAAACAATTTCTAACAACCAAATTGTCTTTTGGCTGGTAAAAATAAGATTTAACAAGTTTCATCCTTGGAGGCGCTTTTAGAGCATGCTATCGCATACTGTAACTCATCAAATTGTGGCAGAACCCTTAAATTCCAATAAAGTCTAAAGGACGTATTAGTAAGGCCCATTAGGCTCGGATCCAGGTATGAATCTTGTTTCCATAAAAGACCCTCCATGAAAACTGGACTAGAGCTTAGTATATCTGACGATGACGGTCAATATTCTCCTGCTGGTGTGGCGTGGAAATTTGGAGAGGGGATAACTGCTCGGATGTCTCCACGTTATTTAATCGCAGCTCAGAATTATGAGGGCCATCCCAAAAAGCTTCCGTGTTGTTTCGAAACAGGACATCAAAATATGCAAAGATATTACTTTGGAATTTCAGAAAATAACAACTGGTTCTAGAAAAATTATATTGTGAAGAAATCGGTTGCTTTTTTTTAAGCACACCTTTTTGTAACATATAAAGTTACGAAGGGCTTAACGGAAAAAGCAACGACGGGATAGATAGAAAATAACTTCTAATAATTAAGCTTCCATTTCATTGAAACTATAAGTAGCAATGTTTATTTCCTTCAAAAGAAAATACCAAAATAAATTGTAAAATCGAAAAACTCCTTGAAATCTAAACTTCTTCTGAGTCCAATTACTGTTATAACACTTAAATAACTAACAACTTTATCTTTAAGATAATTCATGCAATGACCGTAAATAATAATTAACTATGTACTTTCTGGGATAACTACAAAATGCTTGGAAGTTGTACTGCATAGTTAACTTAGTGAAGTCTTTTGGCGAGTTAGACAATTGCATTGAAGTTTCGGATTTTTCAATTGTTGGCCCATTATATGTCAAAACTCAAATAATAAAAATCCTTATATATATACTAATCAAAAAAATAAAAAAAAATTATATATAAGTCGCTCTGAGGCTCCGCTCAATCAATTATTATTCAAATGAAAAAATTACATGGATATCTTAAGATCACAAGTTCTTATAGACTCGTAGCTGGAGCAAGACAGCACGTTCTTAAAACATAATGTGTTGCCTACTTAGATAATAGAGAATAGTTTGATTTCAAAGGGTTGACATTCATTTATTTTCAACAACCTTCCTCAGATTTGTATTTGTGGCAAGGGCGTGAAAAATATGATGGATCACGCATTTTGCTTCAGGAGGTGCAATTTGCTTCTCAAAACACCTCCTTTATTCGAGGAATCTAGGACATTCCTAACGTGCAGTTTCTTTGAAATTGAGATCGCAAAGTACTGCACTGCATTTGCTGTAGTATAGTTCCTACAATGAAGCATATGGGGGCAATATGGATGGTTCATTGATGATAGTTATGATAACACATTTTGAAAACGTACACCCTCTGCTGAAGTTAACAGCATTATGAAAGATATGATCGATGATGCACTCTATTTTAAAGGATGGTGGACCCCGAGTTTTCCCTACAAGAAAATCCCACCGAGGAAGAACAAATTACAAGTGTGGGATGTCCACACACGTCCATTATGTTTCGGAATCTCTTTTTGTGCAAGAGCTGGGACACGTGTATTGTGAAGTGTATATTCCATTCTTAAAGAGTCACTGCTCAATGCGACCAATTATTCAGGGCAGAAAGCCATTCACCATTGCCCCCACACACATACATGGTGCCAGGAGAAGTGATGCCCTTCTTGTGTGGCCCATCCCAGTTTTGGAAGGAGAGGTCGAGAAAGTGGACATCCCCCTTTTTTTCCATAACTCTTGACAACTGGAACGATACTGACAAATAAGATGCTACGTTCAATGCGGTTCCTTTAATTTTGTTTTAAAATTTCTTCATGCTGTATTACCTAGTGAATTCCGATTTTCAGGGTTGAGGAATTTCTCTAGCTTTTGACAATAATATATTCGGAAGAGAAGGTTGTTTGGCAAATGGGTTGTTACACAGATGTTTCCAAGAAGCCCCTTCCATTTATCATTGAAATGTATTGCTGCTTTTCTAAAGACCATGAAATAATCATAAATAACGTGGAAGGAAATTTATTAACATTTGTAACAAGATGAGGATGTGTTGCTTGAAATATTCTATGTTTGCTATTGCTAGTATTAGTGGTATAATTAGCAGAAGGACTGTTTTATCCAATGAGCTAACTGAGCTGTACCCCAGGGGCGTCATTGATCCAAAGGTGCCTAAAAGTTTATATTGATTTTATTTTGATTTTGAGCCAATCAAAGGCACTTAGATTTTGAAATATTTTAAAAGTAAAAATACGATTAGGGCCTATAACTAGAGTTACCATAATTTTTGTTGTTGAAATCCGGACTATCAGTGGAGAGGCTCTAGGGGGTGAAAGTATAGTATAAAATTCTAGAAGCTGCCTAAAAACAGCCCTCTTTCATAACACTAGCACGAAATTTGAGAAAGAGAGAGAAAAAAAAATGAAGACATCTCAGAATGCAAAGAAGATACAATTTTTATTGATGTTCGGTAATTCAAAATTATATTAATAAAAAACAGAATTAAAATAAACCTGCTGAATCTTTTAATTTCCAGTTTGAACTGGGGCCTGGATAAGGAGGTTGGTTCACTTTCTCATCAACAATGGATGTAAGCAGTGTAAACGATGGATTTTGCTTTTCGGTGTAAATTCTTTTTTTCAGTTTTTGCTTCCTTTGCTTTTCAGTTTTCGAATACGTCAGATTTTCTTTATTACCGCCAAATTTCTCTCTCGACGCATTCACTGACGTAAATCCGAACACTAGTCCGAACGTGACCTTGAAATCCGGACGTATAGTAACCCTACTTATAACTATACAGCCATTGATCTTGTGATGTTACATAAACATGTATATGTTTTACTCTAAATTAAAAAGAATATTTTTGCGTCAATTAAATAGACAATTAAAAATGTGAAATAAAACACAAAGTGTTTATAATCCTTTATTATATTAATTTAAATATTAAGCATATTATTATATTTTTGTATTTGATAAATATTATACAGAAGAGAGTTGAAAAAATATTTTTTTTTATTTAATATAAGCTTTAATACTAATCATGCATATGATCAGCGACGGGAAAGCTTGGAAAGTCTTATTTTGAAAAGGCGCCGATTTGGAAAATTGTAAGACGTTGATCACAAAACAGGTAGCTTTCCCACTAAATTATATCATTAGTTATATATTTTCGTTGGGTCATAGGTGGGGTTACCATACGTCCGGATTTCAAGTTGACGTCAGGACTAGTATCCAGATCTTCCAAATGTCCGTATCTGCGCCAATGAATGCGGGGAAAGGGAAATTGGATTGTAATAGAGAAAATTTGACATATTCGGAAACGCTGACGTCATTCCACCAGTAAAATAAAATTAATTGTTTACACTGTTTACATCTATTTTTGATGACAAGGTGTGCAAACCTCCTTTTCCAGGCCCCATTTCAAACTGAAAATTAAAAATTTGGCAGTTTTGTTTTAATTTCATTTTTCATTATGCAATTTTGAATTACCAAACATTAATAAAAATGATTCATTCTTTGCACTCTGACGTCTTAAATTGTTTTCACTTCCACAAACTCTGTGCTAGTGTTATGAAAGAGAATCGCTGGTAGGAAGCTTTTAGTATTTTATACGATACTTTGATCCCCGCCCCTAAGATCCTTCATTGCCCAGGCGTGTCCGAATTTTAACTAAAAGAATTATGGTAACCTTAGCTATAGTCTTTGAAATTCCTCTTTAGAGTTCTGATGAAGTGTCAAATTATTCGATTCCAGGGTGATAAAATTTTTTAAGACAGCACTGATAATAATTAGTTTAACTAGCTCACGGTTTACCAAATCTTAGCCAGCCGCGAGTCTTTTTTTATATCAAAAATGTTCTTCAGTGTAATTTTCAATTGGCAAAAACTTTTTTGCTGCTCAAAGAATGAAAAACAAAGCATTAATTAATTAGTTAATACTAATGAAATTAGAAATTCTATCTATATTATTTTTAACGAAATTGCATTCAAAAGTTTCATATGAGATTATTCAATTTCAATTCATTACAATTCAATTTATATTTTAAATACAATTTATTACAATTACTTTCATTACAATTTATATTTTCAATAAGAAGGATCTAAATAAGAAAACATTATAAGAGATTTAGCGACTCTGAAATTGTTCTGCTGACCCCCGTTCAGACTGACATCCATAATTTTAAAAACCATGTTTTAATTGATTGGTGACCATACATGTCGTCAAGTAAATATTGCTGTTGTTATTTGAAAAGAAAAACGTCACTGCTAGATCAAAATGTCGTATTTCAAACTTATCAAAACATTTTATTGGTGCAAAACACTTCTACATTATGATTTTTAATTGTCGTATATGATAAATGACAGCTATGCGATATGCCGCTAGTTGTTCCAGTTCTTACATAATTATTGGTGCAAAACACTTTTATAGATTAGCTACATTATGATTTTTAATTATTTTATATGGTAAGTGACAGCTATACTATATGCCGCTAGTGGTTCCAGTTGTTACATTATAATTGGTGCAAAACACTTTTATAGGTTAGCTACATTATGATTTTTAATTGTTGTATATGATAAGTGACAGCTATACGATATGCCGCTAGTGGTTCCAGCTGTTACATCAAAACCTCGTATGTTTCGCTGACGTGGTTTTTGACATACGATACTTTGATATAACAGCAACCAGGCCATCTTAACAAATTTCAGCACCCTGGGCTAGAGTAATCAAGCGCCCTAACAGAACCGCAACTAGGAATATGAGCTCGTATGAAATGAAAAATACATACATAATAAGAAAATTAGTGAGAAAAAAAGTAACCTGTTCTCATATTTTTATTTTTAAAATATTTAAAATAAGATTTAAATAAATTTTTCGGTTCAAAATTAAATCAAAATGGTTAGAGTAACTTTTTAGGCACTTTTAAATAAATGGGACCCCTGGGCTACAGCCCAATAGCCATGACAGCGACAATTATATTGTTATGTGAATGTATACACTGAGATGCTATTATATGCGTACATAGTCTGTAAAGTCATTTTTAAATAACCCAATGTCATTTAAACAATATCCTGCATTTATTTAAAAAAAATATTCTATAAAAATATTTAATGTAGCATTCAAACGTAATATACCATAATTAAATTACTGGTGTTTACAAAACCATGAGGAGCCATTAATTATAATGGACTGTTTGCATAAACATTTCCTGAATATTAATTTTAATGTATCATTAATGCTAGTTTCGATTGTGCTAATATATCCGCTGAAAAATTTAACATTATGATTTCATTATTTTTTAAAAAACAAAACTGATTTTCTACATTTTAACTGCTTTTGCATTACTAAACTAAGTTTTTGAATGAAACTGGTCGTTGTATGGCAGTGAATCAATGAGCGAACATTGTGTGAATGAATGAATATCAATGAACAACCACAACGACAATCAACTGATGCTCAATATCAGTGTATTTTTCACAGTTGAAATTTCTTTATTAATAATAATGTCTTTCAGCGTCCATTAATAAGTCTGATGCTAATGTATTAAAGGTAAAATATTCCTTATTGTAGAAAAGGATCCGGAGAGAAATCGTCTAAAAGGCCCTACTGGAGATACGTAATTCAGAGATGAAGTGCTGAATGTGAACACTTGAGAAAACTTGTCCTCCCGAAATGCCTCAAGAAAGTTCTCCGTCCCCTAATTATGAGTGTATGGTATCCTCTGGAGTTGACAAAGGAGAGGTCATTTTCCCCCATCTTCTCTCTCCCGGACCATCCCCTGAAGGGACAGTTCCCACGTTCTGCTGGTACTTTAAATTCCTTCAACTATCTAAGAAAGAGACACCCGGGGCGACTGTTACAAACTTACAAGGTGGCCATTGTGAGCGGCTTTTATGACCACATTAACACTTGTTGTCGGACGTTTGCCGAAAGTACCGGCAGCCTTTTGATTCTTCCCATACACCAGTATGTTGTTGATGGTCACTTACGACAGATGATTTCATCGATTCCGTCCGAGGTGACTTCTTAATTTTGGGAATCAGAAAGCATGCAAATCAGGTGTTCTCCGTGGGTGTTCTGGTACGTTAGGTATTGCATTAGTTTGTGGTTAACCAATATGTAGAGATACTTTGACAGAAACAGCAGGGTTCTTCCCACAGCAATACAATTCAAAAAGAGAAACACAATTCCAATCATGGGTTTTTGTATGAAAGTGAATTTTCACAAAAGCGGTTGGGGTTACGTCAGATTGTGGTTGGCTACAATAAATCTAAATGTTTGACATCTATATGCAGAACGTGACTGCCTTTAGGAAAACACAGGCGTCAGATATAATAGAGGTTTTATGTGGTAAAGATACGAGTTTTCTTGTTCGTTGCTCTTTGACAAAATATATTGATGCCTTTGAAGGTACGAAACAGTTCAAGAAATACCAAACAAAGAATGGGTCATTTTATGGGAAAACTTTTTGGGGAGAAAAGTGTTATTAAAAGCTGAAAACCTCCGATTGGTAGAGATTAAACTATTGTCAAAATGTTTCTCTAACGTTTGTATCTGTATTTTGTATTATCTGTTTAATAATATAAAATATTAGTTATTGATGTTAGAACTAAATTCTGTTCAAATGTATAATTACTTTCAATTGCAGGGCACAGTCATGACTATTTTACTAGGGGAGCTCTTATCTTTTCCTGTGATGCCGACTTGATTTACCATTGACTGTCTAGTAATATACTGCAAAAAAATCAGATTGCCTCTATATAACTGTAAAAAAATATCGATATCTTTCTATTATAAAACAATCATAAAAATCATCACCGCCGAAACTTTGATGATCTGTTACATGCAATCTCCATTAGCGAGCAACCAAACGAGAACCTGATTTTATTTTATTTCGGTATAATCTCCGTTTTTAGTCTTCCATTGCATAGAATGCGCTGCAACGAATCATGAATAAAGGAGGTTAAGGTAAGATTTTCGACTTAAATTTCAACGTAATAAAATTCTAGAGCTATAGCATCGACATTATTAAGTGAAATATTCGATAAAACGAAAATTTCGATGGATGGCGAGGAAAGTCACTTAAATCTCAACACAAAAATTGACTTCTTCATATCGATTAAATTGAAAGATTTCAGTATCCAGCTATATCCAGAAATAAAAGCTTAATTTGTCACACAAATTCTTTTGTGAAGAAAACGAAAATTAACAAATTGGTTCAACACAAATGCATATATTATTTATGAGTATTATAAAGAAAAAAATATTGAGATAATTAAAAAATAAATTTAAAGAAACAAAAAATGCCACTAATGAGGAACAAAAAAGTTTCCGTACTGTATTTATATACGTTTATGAAAGGATCTTTTTTATGTTAACCAAGTTGTATTTAATGGTCGGACGCCTTCCTTTTGGCCTTTATTTCTACTCTCAAGTGTTGTGGAATGAGTCTTGCGACTATTTTTTTGTTGTTTCGGGGAAATGTTGCTTCAAATGCAATGAATGGCACTTTGCAGTTAGACCTGCTACCAAATGTCATATTTTTTGAGCTCGCGTCTGGTTTCTTCCCATAAATGTTCTATGGGGATTAAGTCGGGAGACTGGGGTGGATCATAAAGTTGTTGTTTAACATGATAGAGGCACCATTCTTGAAAAACCTTGGAGGTGTATTCAGGATGTTTGTCTTGATGGAAAGTAAATGTAGTTCCAAAGGACAATTTTTCTGCACTAGTTAAGACGTTTTGCTTCAGAATGTTATGATACATGTACCTATCCATAAATAATCCTTCTATAAAACATAAATTGCGGACACCAGCAACACTCATACACACCCTCACCATAACGCCTCCGCCACCGTGCTTGAAAGTCCCACATAAATTCTTAGTTAGCATCTGTTGATTTGGTTCTATCCAGATCATAATTCGACCATTTAATCTATGGATATTAAATTTTGATTCGTCTTTAAAAAGGACCGATTCTCGGAAAAATAAGGGCTAACTTAGATGTTTCTTTGCAAACTCGAAGTGCTTCTTACGATATTGTAACCTGTTTTTGTAATGACATTTCTCACGGTTTAGGTGTCACTTCAATGTTATAATCAGCCTTTTAGGTCAGCTGAGATTTGAGGGGCACTTATTTGTGGATTATCATGGGGGGAACCTTACCCATGATATTTCTTTGATGAAAGTGGTTTAGTTTCGGAGGTTTTTGGGATCGATCTCTATCCTCAAATGTTTGAAACTCACGGTATATTTCAATAATATATTATACTGCAGACGTCAATTAATTAACGATTTCACAAATTTTTTTCATAGATAATCCATCATTTCTCAACTGAACCACCAACTTAGGAATAGATTTAGGAAAGTCCTTTTTAATACGATTAGGTACAAGCTAGAATTAATCAACCGTTGCTGTCATCCCTTCATGACATATAGGTACGCTCCAGTTTCGAAAGTTTACTGTGGGTCACTTATAAAAGACTTCAGGAATAATTTTCATATATCGTATGGAAACTTTTTTGCCTTACATTTCGTAATATCTCCTAAATATTTCAATTAAAACAATTGTCGCGATTTGTAAATGCAGACATTTATTATAAACTCATTTTAAAGACTCAAATTAAGCATATTTCAGTAGTTTCTGAAGATATGAAGAAAAGATTAGAAATTATACTAATTTATTCGTAACATTGGCTTCCGTACGGAATTTTTTTTTTTTTAGCCACTGTACATCCACCTTTTTTATTAGTAGATATATAAATATGCTATAGCTGTTTTTAAATAAATTTTTGACACATCATGCTCGTTATATGGTCTCAATTTTATATAAAATCAAAATAATGATCTTAATATTGTTTCATATTGAGTGTAAAATTTTCTTCTCGTCTCCTGCAAAATTTAAAAAATTGGAATCTCATCGTTTCCTCCCTCAACCCAGGGCCGAGTTACGCCCTCTAGGGGCTCTTATGCAATGCAAGACTCGGGAGATAGAGATCGTCAGTCGTTTTGTCATTGTCACCCAAATGCTGCAAAGTGCATCACAAAACCTCCAAGATCCCTTAGATTTTCTTAATATATCTCTTATCAAATTTATTGAAAAATGTGAAAATGACAAAAAATAAAATAAAATAATTTTTTAAAAAAAACTTTGATTTGGTAAATAATGCGATAACTGTCGTAGAAATATTTGACGTTCCAACAGAATTCAAGGCTGATCACTACAGCCACTCTAAAAGTGGTCCAATAGCTAATTTTTAAAACTTTAGGAGTTAGGCATATTCTTCGAATTGAATCAACGATTGCAAAAACCACGAGTCATTTTGTTTCTTTTTTCAAAATCGCCTTTATGCTGTTTTGACCTTCTAAAGGGTTATTTACATAATGATGAACTTCAAACGTAATTAAAATGAAAGCTACAATGACAAAATACTCACGTAGCAAAAAGTCGCCACTGACGCGCTCTCTCTTGCTACGATTTCGTCACAAAGTTGTCATCAACAATCTCTCCGCCGAATGGCGCTACGATTGTTTATTAAGCATCGCGTTCATGTGGCTGCTTCTCCTCCCTAAGGAAGGCAAACAACCGATTTTATTACGGTTTTCTCTAAAATAGAAGCAACGTTTCTATAAAGCAATAAGAATTAACCTCACATAACAAAAAGTCGCAACTGCTGCATTCTCTCTTGTCATAGCGAAATCGTCACAAAGTTGTCATCAACAATCTCTCCGCCTAATGGCGCTACGATTGTTTATTAAGCATCGCATTCATGTGGCTGCTTCTCCTCCCTAAGGAAGACAAATAACCGATTTTATTACGGTTCTCTCTAAAATAGAAGCAATGTTTTCATTAAGAATTGAAAATTGGACTTAATGCAAAATGCAACTGATATTCGTCGGTTGAGCTACAGTTCATTGGCCTCAACAGGGACCATCACCTGCATTTCTGGGCAAAAATAAGTTTGTAGTGAACTATGACAATCCAAGTAGTTAAAAACTATGCATATTTAAGAGAAAGAGTAGGATTTAGTTATTTAGGTAGAAAGTTTAAGGATAGGGAGAGGTGTTTAAAAGTAAATTAAAGAGAAAAGTATAATAATTTAATCAGATTAACAAAATTAGAACTTCGAAAAATAAGTTAAAAATTATAAAAAATAGGCAATTATAATTTTTAACTTATTTTTCGAAGTTCTAATTTTGTTTTTCTTGTATTCTATCAGAAGCAGCTGCATATGCGCCTTTCTGTATAATGCACAAGAATTTTAATTAATTTTTAATTCAAGTTCTATTAATTTTTAATTTAATTTTCGTTAATTTTATCAATTTTAACTGTTAATCAGATTAATGTGTATAGAATATTAAGAATTTATAGGAGTTAAAAATATTTATTGGTGATGATTCTGGCGAAGCTACACGAGAAGCGGGTTCGAACCTGGGTCAAACGCATGCGAAGCAGCACATAAATCGACTGTACCAAAACGACATGTCACTAAAGACGCGGGGAGTGAAAAAAAGGGGAGGGGAATGTTTACAAACAACAATTTTAATTGTGTAGGATAGCCCTTGGTCTTTTACGATAATTTACGAGGAAGCTGTCATAGGAGGAAATGTTATTAATTTGAATGTTGTCGATTTGATTGATGTTATTATAGAATTTATCAGAGAGTTTATTAATGAATTCTTTAAGAGATGGAATATTAATGGTATTTCTAATGTCGACATTTCTGAAGTATCAGCCTGCCTGCACGATCATACGAAGGATTTTATTTTCCAGGACCTGAATGATGTTAAAATTTGTTGTAGCTGTGAAATCCCAGACAGGACTAGCATATGTTAGGATAGGTGGAAGGTACACTTAATAGATGAGCAGTTTATTTTGAATGGAAAGTCTAGAGATCCTGCAAATGAGGGAATATTCAGCTCTAAAAGCTTTATTGTATTTTTCTTTGATGTGTGTGAGATATGGTCTGAAAGTGAGATTTCTATCAAGGATAACTCCTAGATATTTGATCTCTTTTTTCCAGGGTACTGCTGTGTTGTAAATTTTGATTTCCGGACAGTATTTAAAGTTTTTAGAGAAAATAATGGCTTCTGTCTTTTCCACCGTTTAGTTGAATTTTCCAGCGTTTAGCCAGCTCTCGAGTTTTGGGATGTAGTTTTTGAAAGAATGGGAAATAGTGCTGAATTTTTTACCTTGGGTTAAAATTGCTGTATCATCAGCGTAGAGGCTAAGTGTAATGTAATTTTGCTATGGCATGTTATTCATGAAACACAGGAAAATTACGGCGGCCAAAATTCCCCCCTGAGGCACGCCAGCATGAATATTTCTAGGTGAAGAGTCAGTGTTTTTAACTTTAACAACAAAGTGTCTGTCTCGGATATATGAGTGGATTATGGAGATTATGTAATGTGCGAAATTGTAGGCAATTAATTTGTGTAGAAGTCCTTGAGTCCAAACCTTATCAAAGGCTTTGGCAATGCCGAGAAAAATAGCTGCAGTAGCCAATTTAGCGGATTTACCTTCCAGGATGTGCTCAGTAACTCTGAGAAGTTGATGTGTAGGGGATAGTTGAGGCGTAAAGCCAAATTGTTGTGGGATGGGAATTCTGCCTTTTTAAACATATTTGAGATATCTGTTTAGGATTAATTTTTCGTGAAGCTTATTGAGCGTCGCAAGGAGAGATGGGTCTGTAGCTAATGGGTTGGGTGGGGTCCTTTCCAGGTTTCAAAATGGGCAAAACCCTGGCAGTTTTCCAACACCCTGGGAAGTGATTTAGATGAAGCATGTCATTGTAAAGATTAGTAAGTTTAAGAATGATTTTGAGTGGAAGGTATTTTAACATTTTATTTGTAATATTGTCAATACCAGGGGCCTTTTTAATTTTAATTTTCTTGAGATAATCCGCAATCTCAGAAGCCCTCACTTTTCCAAAATTAGATGTGGGGCTGGAAGTGTTGAATTTCTCTATAGAATTGGAGACAGTAATTTCCGTGCTGGCAATACCAAAGTTATTTAATTTAAACTGTGTTTCGAAATGGTTGGCAATGACTTCAGCTTTGTCTTTTTCAGTGTGTGCGGGGTGATTATTTAAGGGGTTTTTCATCTGGGAAATATCAAAGCGTTTAGTTTTTAGATTCTTTGTTCTCCGCCAGATGGAGCCATCAGCCATGTCGAGTTGCTCAATGTCAGAATGATAAGTGTCTTGTGTATATTTATTCATTTGTCTTCCGAAGCGCCCTGTTATAAAGATTTTTATTTGCAAGATCTCTAAACCTTTTCCAGATTTTTTTCAGTCTATTACGTTCAGTTTTGATATTTCTGATATGAGGAGGGATAAAAAGTGAGTAGAGTCTTTGACAGGGCGAGAGCTATTATGATAGGCATCTATTATGTTGTTAGTTAGAGATTGGATTTGGAGATCAAGTTGAATAGAATTATTAAGAGTGGGAGTGATATATTTTACGTTATTATTGAGGTATTTTTTAAAATTATTCCAATTAGTTGTTACTTTGCGTCTATTGAGCATGATGGGAGTAAAGTTGAAATAGAAGTTAATAATAACTGGGTTATGATCAGAAGGAAGGTCAGAGATAGATTTAATTTTATGATTATAGGAGAAATTTTTTGTGACCGTAAGATCAATTGTGGAGGCAGAGGTGTTACCATATCTGGTAGAGGCGAGGGGGGCAATTATTTCAAGATTATTTTTGCGGGAGAAGTTTAGAAAAGAATTTCCAGTGGGGTTAGTTGCATTACAATTCCAGTGTGTTATGTGCATTAAAATCACCACAGAGAATAAGCTATTGTTAGTATTAAGAATATGGGTTAGATCATTTAAGTAATTAGGAGTAGTTCTACAGGGAACATAAATAGAGGCAATGGCTGTGGGAGATTGATTACGTAAATTAATTTCAAGAATAGTAGTTGAGATTTGGTCAAGATAAGGAATAAAGATTTCGTTATGACTAATATTATTTTTAATGAAAATACCAGTCCCACCAGAAGGGGGGAGGGAGATTGTGGTCCGTCGTTACGATAGAAATTATAATTTGGGAGAAAGATATTTCTGTTATTTTTAAGTTTAGTTTCTTGGAGAAGAATCAAATCTGGGTTGTGCTCATGAACGAAGAGTCGAAGATCATACATTTTTCCTAATATGCTGTTAGTGTTCCAGTAACATATGACTAATCCCTGGGCTGTGTTATTCATTCTGAGATATTGAGATTAGTAATTAAGAGCTGAACTTTATCAATGTCATTGTCCGTTTGTCTAAGCATATGTGCCAAATTTTTAATGTTGGTGTTTCCAAATATTTTTTGGAATTCGTCCAGGATAAATAAAATATCACTGACGGATTCAACTTTTTCTCTTTTGAGCTTTACAATAGTGGGTTTGTCTTGTTAAACATTCAGGTCCTGTTCAGAGTCAGGAATACTAAGGTTGTCACCTGCTGTATCAGCATATGATATTAATGGGTTTACTTGTCTAGGTTTTGGAAAGGAATTTGGTTTGGGGTTTGTTTTAATGATATTTTTAAATTTTTCGCATCCCCTCCAAGAGGCTAGATGTCCTTCTTTGCCGCAGTTAATATACTTAAGATTAGCTATTTTTCCATGTTCATTGAGCTCGAAGATTTTGTTGCAAGATTGGTGGGCGTGCTCTTCGCCAGATTTCAGGCATCTAGCTTTCATGCTGCAAGATACAGCGCTATGATGGTAAAGGTTACAGTTAAGGCACATGAATGTTCCTGTTCGTCTTTTGTATTTTTCTATCTCTACTTTTATGTAGAGTATTTGATTATCCATATGCGTTTATTATTTTCAGAGTTTGGCAGGGTGACTTGAAAAAGTCTGAGGGGGCGTTTAGTGCGCAGGCTCGTGAGTTGCACAACTTTTTCTACTTTTAATTTGTGGACTTCTTCAAGAAAAGCTTTAATTTCATTGGATTTTGATTCCCAGGGTAAGTTTTTAATGACAACCTTGATAGGTCTCTGCCATTTGGGGGTAAACACAAAATACTCAAGATCTTTAGATTTTAGAAATTTAGTCAATTTCATATGCTGCTCCGGGGTGTTAGTAAATAGTTTGATGAAAATGCCGCCAGATTTGGCTTCGACTTCTCCAAATTCATCATTGATTATTTTAAGATCATGAGCAAAGTTATCACTTTTCCTTAACATTATAGAGGGGGTTAGGAATTTGGGGGCTTGAGCCAGCATCATCGGTAACAGTATCAAGATTTATATATATATTGCTATCATTTATGATAGGAGTAGGTCCTTTAAGGATATTGGAATGTATAGTAGTTTTGGCAGTATGCCTTTTAGGAGGAAAAATGAAAGGCTTTTCATTAAGGTTTTTTGAATTTTTTGCTTGATTTTTAGAATTATCTGTCTCATCAGAGATATCTGAGAGAGGTCTTTTGACCTGATTTTTGTTTACAGCAGCATTATGGAGTGCACAGTTTACTACAGGACAGCAAAGTTCACTCACCTGCTCTTTTAGTATTTCCAGTTCTTGTTGCCATTGGCCCATGTTCTTTATAAGTCCCTGATGGGTAACAGTATCGTGAGAGAGATAAATCTCCGAACGAGATACGGCATTGAACCTGTTGGTTAGGTCTTTAATTTGATTAGCTTGTTTGCGCAAATTAGCGCGTACTGCAGCGTCATCAATAGGCTCCGTTATGGGCGCATTCGCGTCCATACGTTCGCTCCAACTAATGCTTTCACTTGTTGCCATTATCCGACACGTCCGCCCTCTAGCATAGCCGAGAGGGGAACTGAGAAAATACATCTAAACTACAAATTGCAGCTAAGCAATTTTATTTAAATAGAAATAAAACTTTTAAAAATAGTGGTACTTTAAAAAAATACTTCAGAACAAGGTTTGAAGAATATTTTGATTGCAATTGAAACGTTGATTACAGAAAGCACATGAGCACTTTTTTTTCCAAATGGGTTTTACGAAACGAGAATGAAAATTACATTATTCTGGTTGTTGGAAGCTCTCCTGGGCAGCGGTTCAGAAGCCGCACGAGTCACCGACTCAATGTTGTTTCTACATCAAACGCTGGAGGCAACAATGAATGTTTCTTATCAGGGTTGGTTTTATACATTTCTATGCCCTAGGCCGAAGGCATACATCTGCGTCCCTTCTCATTCAAAAAGTTGATTTATTACATATCTCAATTAAATATGTAATAGTTTATTTTTGAAGCATGTAAGCTATTAATACAATTTCTATAACCACTGAAACAAACTACACTATTTATAGAATTGCATAACATCAAAACAATAAAAACATATACTGTACATATTAACTCTAAAAAAAAATTCCATCGATACCCATGAAAAGGCTTCAATTGCTCCATTAAAGTCGATAGATTTTCTTAATTCTTCTTCAATTCAGAGAACTGCGAAGACATTCAGCTTATTCTTATGTAACGTTGATCTTAAAAGATCTTTGATTCTTTTAGGATTTTTTTTTCTTCTCCTAAAAGATCTTTGATTCTTTTAGGAGAAGAAAAAGACCTTCAAGCCGAGGACTGCGTCAGTAGCGTGCAGAATAACATTCTTAACAAAATGTCAGCGTCTGGATAAACTGCTTGTAGTCTCTAGTAGCCACTTGCAAAGTATTAAGGGGACTTAAATTCCAAAGTGATAATAAGTTATATGAGATTTTAGATGAACAAGTTCGTCGCCTAACGTGGGTTTCAGATCATATTTGAGGATCGAAAGTAGATTTCCTCCCTCTTTCTCAAAATCGGGAGAAGTCAGCGACCAGAATT
Source organism: Araneus ventricosus (assembly GCA_013235015.1). Classification (NCBI taxonomy): domain Eukaryota; kingdom Metazoa; phylum Arthropoda; class Arachnida; order Araneae; family Araneidae; genus Araneus; species Araneus ventricosus. The sequence goes on along the minus strand of BGPR01005427.1, from coordinate 41,289 downwards.
CTGAAAGCAAACCAAATCTTTTCACTACGTATGTGAAAATTTTAACTCAATTCCTTACTGATTCACTGGTGACAACAAAAACGCTAACTTAAAGTCACGAAAAAAAAATCTCTAAAATTTGACAGTTACTAGATTTCTAATCTAGCCGCTTCTGGTGACCAGCTGGTTCGCCGGAATTATTGCCTGCGAAAAGTTTAATTAAAATCCTTTATATATAGTTTGGTTTAATGGTTCCCTGAGCAACTTATTTTTAAATTTCAAATTATGATAGACATATAACTCGTATTATCTTATAAGCCTTACACTTGTTATGTTCATTGTGCTATGCACTTTCGCAATTCTCTCTATCTGTCAACTCACCTAAGATTTGAGCTCTTCTCTGAAACGAAACATGATCAAACTTGAACTAACCCAATAAATTGCTCGCTGAATCGAAACATGCTCATAAAATGCATAAGGATAATAAGTGAAATCATTCATAAAGGTTTTTTTTTTTGTAATACCGCATATATTATGTTTTCTAATTTTTGTATCCTCTAATAAATACAAATTAAAACCTAAGAATACGAATTTTAATCGAATGTTTCTAACGAAAATACTTTTGTTATTTCCAATGAATTTCAATCTTTGTGCAATATATTTCTATTCAACAGAATGGCTTGAAATATTGAGTTTGAAACAAAATAAATGGTGGCGCCATCTCTGAACAAAATACAAAAATTGCTCTTTTTAATTAAATATCTAAAATTTTTAGATTAAAAACGCAGTTTTTCATTGGAATTTAAATTGAAAGCCATTAATTTTTAATATGAATATTTTGCAATCTAAGCTAATTTATAATTCCTGGCTTTTCAACTTTTTAAAACTTTTTTCCTATTTCTTCCTAATATTAAAATTTACGTAATAAAAAAGTAAGTAATTTATTAAGACTTTTCGTTTTGAGAAAGAAAGAGGATATCATTAATTACTAAACAGTTTTTCGATTTATCTGTTGATCTGAAAACTTTGTGCATTCTTTTTTTAGTCCTTCTTTTTTTCTTAACTGAAACTCATCACTTACAATCACCTAGTCACTCTTTCTGTCTCATACATATATAACATTTATAGTATCTGTATGCATTAGTTTCAGACTACTGCTTATTATTATAATTGGAAAGAGATCCTTGATAATAATATAATCAGGTAAGGTTTCAAAAGAAAAACAAAAAAAGTTGATACTTTTTTTTAACTTTTGTATTTTTCATATATATTTTTATTAATACTTCATTGACAAGAAATTACCTAAGATTTTTTACAAATATTTTATGAATGACTTTAAGAAAATATAATTTATTTCCAAGAAAAAAATCAATGATTCTTTTATTAATTATACAGTTTTCTTTTCTAAGGTTACAAGGACTTCGAAACCAATTGGTAACTAAAGATAATTTATTAAAATAAACTTACATGAAAAAAATACTGAACAATGTAAGAGAAAGATAGACGAAATGCCATAAAAATTTATTTTTGTAAGTATGCATTTTTATATAAGGAAAAAAATTTTATGCAATATGCAATTACATTTTATCAATATAAGATATAATGCCGCTTAGCATTGGGTTGGTTCTGTTTTATATTAAGTCCTAAGGAATATTTCCTTTTCTGCTAGGAGCAGAACCAGCTGGTCTTCCTACAGGCAAACGTTTACTGCATTTAGTAATATTGACAGATTTGTCTTGCAATAGAAGTAAGTTGCACTCGAATAGCAGCAGCACTTCTACGTTTCAATGGCATGCTACTGCCAGCATTATGTAAAACGTTTTCCAAGTTGCCTGACTATTTAACGTTTTTTTAATTGCTTTAAGAATTTTCTAAGTCCACTTAAAGATGATTTATAAGTTTCTTATTTATGTGATACTTCACTGAAAATCTCCTGTAGAAGTTTATTTCTCTTCATATTCTTCATTCATGCCAATGTCTTCATACTCTTAAGCACTTGGCAAAATTTCATCTGATGTAGTTGGGGGCATTTCTTGAATACTACATGTGGAGGAAATCTAAAATAAAAGGTTAAAAAATTCTTTGGGTGGCTATTTCTCTCCTAAGGCTAGGACTGGCATTTAATACTTATCCCGAGGCAGAATAGGTGGGAAATTGCATGATGTTACATCAAAATGAATACGAAGAGAGTATTGATGTTTGCAAAAGCGACCATACAACCCCACAGAGAATGAACAACGACCATTTTGGCATCAGCAATGTACAAGTCGGTATTACTTCTCACCCAAAACGTACCGTTATATTGCATTTTTATGGCATCTTTGGTAATAGAGGATGTTTTTTTTCTTCAAAGATAATAGAAATAATCTGCTGCTTGCACATCGGTTGTTTTCAAAGTCTCTTAACTTCTTCATATAATGGTTTTCTAAATGATTAGCGACAAAATCTAAAATGCTCAAAACGTTGTATTCTTTGTTACTACAAAGGACTTGATATTTAAAAATTCGAACGCATACTTACGAAAAATTGTTTGCATTTCAAAAGGCAAGGCACTCTTTCTCATTTCTAAAGGTAAGGCACAACAATTCTTTCCTTTTCCAGTAATTGTCTAAATATCCATTCCAGTTTTCATATGTTGACAAGTAAAAGCCAAAATAGCGAGAAGAATTTTTATATGCTTCTTCAGCCTCTTGAACTGTTGAAGCATACAAAATGTGTTGAAAAATCTCGTGAGCTTCTTTGGAATCTCATGTTTTGAGTCCCATAACCATCTTCACACAGCTTCTGAAATATGGGAAATGCATTGCAAATTCCTCGAAGCAGGCCACACGTTTCTTAAAGCCTTAACTTCAGCTTGAGAGTCATCTGTCATAAAATGGCAGGATAACCTTTGCCATTGAATGGTTTTATCAATGCTTCGTTTAATAGCTCAAAATCTTTCTTATACGACTCTTCAATTTGCCGTTTTGCAATTATAATTGCAACTCGTACAGCAACAGTTGAACAAGCGCATTTCATGAATGCAATGCTGTGGTTATCAGGGTACACAAAGAAGTTGAATCAACAAAATAAAATATTAAAAAAACTTTATAAAAACGCTTTTGCCAATGTATTAAAAAAGAAAATAATCATTTTTCTCAAAAATCTGGAGATCAAAACAAAAATCGTAAAAGCGTAAGGCGCAGATAGAAAAGCTGTATGAAAATTAGAATTGTAATCACATTTGTAATATATTTTATATGATGAATGTTTAATAACATTTCGTTCCTTATGTGTACTCATCAGTCTGCATTAAAACCTTTTGAAACGAAGAAACCCACTTCTGTTGACACTCAGCTTCTACCAATGGCTGTTCTCCCTCCATTGGAAAAAATACTTTTACAATCTCGGGAATCTGATGGCGATCCCGAGATGAGCTCCTCCTCTGCATCAGAAGAGGATGCCTTACAGTATAACATGTCCGAGGACTTGGAAGACTCACCTGCAGTTAGCAGTCCTCCACCCTCTTCCAAACCTGAAAAGGCAAACAAATACAAAAACAGGTAGAGTTATTGCTTCTCTGTTTTAAACATTGTTTGCTTTTTAAAAAATTATTTTGAAAATAACTAATAACCTTCGCTGTATAGTTTTCTTAAAACTAATAAGTTTACTACTTTAATATTTTTAACATTTTATCTATATAGTTTTTGTCCTTGGAATTTTACTTGGTTTCTGCCAACCATGTGACGTTTTATACATATTTAACATCTAATATTTTAAAACCTGCATTTTTGAACTTCTTTCGTCGTTCATCCATCCACTTTTGGCAACTTACTTTTAAACTTTCATAAGCAACTACGAATAATTACAAAGAGATTTTAGAATTTTATCTACCTTTTCTACTATAACACCATCCATTTTATCACCGTGATCCTGTTTATCTACCATACGCTTGGCGCAGTATAGCCAAACATGGCTCTTGTGCCAATAAAACCCAACAACCAACCATCGTTTCTTATGATAATCATTGTGGTTTTATATCTTTCTCTTATTGTTTTCAGCGACTCACGCTTTTATGATTTTTGTTTTGACCTCCGGATTTTTGAGAAAAATGATTATTTTCTTTTTTAATTCATTGGTAAAAGCGTTTTTCTAAGTTTTTTTTATATATTTCATTTTCTAGTTTTTAATCTTTAATTTATGTCATAATTCAGTATCATAAATATTTTATAAGGTAAGTGCTCCAGTAGTGGGCCACGTACCAGTAGTGGGCCACTTGAGTTTTTAAGTTGAAAAACAAAAAATTCCAACATTCCAATGAAATAAGAGGCCTCTGGTAGGCTGAAACCCTTATCAACTAAATACCAAAGGCACAGCCTTTATTTCCTGTTTAGTTAGGAGCTAGAAAGTTTGTTGCTGAAGTTGGTCTCTGAGAGAAGCATTTTTAGCTTATTCTTAGTGATTTCCTTAAGAGGTAACTCTTCATTCAGCTATTTTTTAGCATACATTCTATTTGTTTTTAAAATGAATTGTTATTGATATTATTTAATTATATAATGAATGTATTATAAACTATCTTTAAATAAAATAATATTGATAGCTTATGGATAGTGAAGGGTGGCCCACTTTTGGATCAATGTTTTACTAAATGCTGCAGTAGTGGGCCTAGGGAGGCCAGTACTGGAGCACATGCTTTCTCTCAAATAGACTGGTTTTGTGATGTTTAATAAGATGGTTACATCTTGTAAAGTCTTTTTATTTTATTAGATTTGCTTTATTTTTTTTTATCAGAACCAGTAGTGGGCCACATGGCCCACTTCTGATACACTAATGGCCCACTACTGGTACACTAATGGAACATTCTGACCAATTACTTAAATAATAAATATTTTATAGTACTGTTGAGGAAAAGACTGATATTCAAATATTAGTTGGGTTCTGTAACGAGACTGACAATAATAACTATCACATTGCTGGACCATCGAAAAATATTCCATCACCATTTAAAAGGGCTCTTTTCTGGCTACAGAGGGAAGATGATAAAAGAAAAAAAAAAGATTTATTCAATATAAGATATCAAGATTTAATATCCATAATGCCCCAAACAGAATTTAAAATGAAAGATCGATAATTAACATATACCTTTAATAAAAAATTGGCTGTTAGAGAAAAAATGTAAATCTCATGTGACTAGAATCTATAAATGGAAAATTTCACCTATATCAAGCCATTTTTATTGCATTTTTATAGTATATAATGTTAATGTATTGTTATTATTACTATATATAATGATTTTATTCTTTTTTCTTTGGCATTATTGACAAATCTGGGTGGTCCACTTTTGGTATGCCCACTACTGGTACATCAAAAGTTTGCTATGCCCACTTCTGGTACATAGGAGTGATCTAAGTTTTTAATTTTTTAAAAATTATATTACAATTATTTTGATATTTCAGGTGATTATTATTTTAGATAAAAGTTTGAACAACCATAAAAAAATACAGATTAGCGAAACTTCTCAAAAGTTTAGATGATAATTGAGGAAATACCCTTAAGTGGCCCACTACTGGAGCATTTACCTTACATCAACTAACTAAAGCAATTATTTTCTTGAAAAGTTCTGATAGGATGTACGTAATAGGCCCTATGCTTTATTTAATACCAGCAATAATTTCTTTAAAAAGATCTGTAACAGGACATAATTATTTTTATATTTATTAAAACATTTTAATTTAATTTTAATTACATAAAAAAACAATAATGTTCGGGAAAACTAGCTAATTTTGTAACTAAATTTTTAAATTTTGTTGTCTATTCCTTAAAATCTGGAGTACTTTTAGGTATCTATAAATCTTTTGTTCCCAATCGCCGCCACTATTTTGAACTAAAATAAAAATAATGCATAAGTAACATTATCTGAACAATTTTTACCATGTGATTATTTTAAAATGCTAGTAATAACCACTTTATGTGTTGAATTACAAAACTTTGGACAATTTATGTTAATATGACCCCCTCCACATTTTTTTATTGAAGAAAGGATTCTCCTTTCTCCTCTTTTTTTAATGCTCCATACTATGACAAATGGCTCATTTCTGTTAAGGTGGTCGTCTACAGTTTATAATTCACCAAAATCATATCAGTACCGCTATTAGGTATTGTTGAAGTCTTGAATTTTGTCAGAATGGTCCGATATATTACCATAATTAATGTTTCAAATTCCATAATCTTCAAAATGCAGTTAATATTTTTAAAAAAAATCAAATATTCATGAAATTACCTAGAGCAAATGTAGTACGTGACCCTGACCATAGATGGAGCCGTCAGCGCGTAATAGAAGTATCAAGGGTGAAAGCTAATTTTGTTTATTTCGTAAGAAAATAAATATACACGAAGACCTCTATTACTAAGTTCTAAACAGTAAAATGTTCTTTTGAAGGAAGAAAGGGCAAATAAAAAGTGTCGTCATGTAGGCAGAGAACTGCAACAATCACTGAGTGCCTGAAAGAGCGAATTTCTAGTAGAATCCATTTACATAACTCCAATTTTTTTCTATTAAAAATACCAATCCATTGACATAATCATTATGAATGAAATATTCGCCTAACAGGCTTTGTAATCAATGACTACTAATTATAATTCTAAAAAAGTCATTAACAATCAAATTAATTTTCCGTGTCCACTTGTATCAATTAGAACAAATCAAAATATTTCGATATCTTTAATAAAAATATTAGCTAGCATGCTTAATAGATAAACTTCATTTATTTTATTTATACAAATGAGCACGAAAAGTTTAATTTGCATCTGGAAAATCTCAATATTAAAAATAATTATTAATAAAAATTAGAAAAATCTTCTCAATGTGGAAATGAAATTTGTAGGGAAAAAAATGCTATATAAAGATACTGATTTATTTAGAAAACACTACGTACTTTTGTAGCAGCAGTTTGTAACAATAAATTAGTGTAGCATTTACCAGACCACAGAGAAAGAATACCAGATGTTTCACCCAGGAATTTGTTAAACGATAGCTTTGCCCTCTGTAGTGGAAATTGGAACTAGCCACTTTGAGTTTCGCCGTTTCAAACGAAAACTAACATCGATCTTGCCATGTTTAGATCCAGTAGGGATGAATGAAATTTTTATAGCTCCAATTAATATATTTGGAGCTTTTATTTTTTTCTGATTAATTAGGGAACAATGTCAAGTACGTCATTATGAAATCGATATCAAACTCAACAAAACTCCTATTATTCAAGTTTCCTCGAGATGATAAGGGTAAGTTTGAAATGTTTTTTCAAATCCTTATCAAAGGCGATTTAAATGAATAAAAAATTTTTAGCATCTTAAAAATTTATTTCTGGTTTTGTATATAAATTAATGAACTTTTTATTTTTGTGCAATTGCTGTAGTATTTTAAAATGCTTATCATATGGAATAATCTGACACAATATGAAATAGTCCTTAAAAATTTTTGTAGTCCTTTACTTGGATAGATTTATTGCTAAATAATATGATTTGGTAAAAAAAATATTCTTAAACGACATCCGTATAACATTGGCTGTTTCTGTCAGAAAAACTTATTGTTATTATTATCAATGTTGTTATCTTTTTATTTGTTGACATATTTTGAACTGTTATAAGAATTTTCAAATTACAATTATTTTGTCAGTAAAAATAAGATGAGATAGAGATTCTAAATTAATATGG
>BGPR01005427.1:14016-33608 GCA_013235015.1 Araneus ventricosus | reverse complement strand
TAAAGGACACACAACATTTAAAAGTATTTTTAGATTATTTCAATTTTAAGAAGTCAGTTTGGGATGGGATTTTGCTGTATGGAAATTTTTGCTGTTATTTGTGCTCTGAGTCAGCAAAATAATTGTGTGATGTATATCCGACCGAACTCTTCAACATCACCAAGTCCCCACAACTCATCCTTTCTGTCCCGCCAAGTCTCCAATGTCAGCACCGGAGATTAAGCCCCCTTCGGGAGCTATGCGCTTTAATAATCAGCCTGCTATTGTAAAGGACACACAACATTTAAAAGTATTTTTAGATTGTTTCAATTTTGCTGTATGGAAATTTTTGCTGTTACTTGTGTTCTAAGGCAACAAAATATTTTTTTATGTACATTAAATATACGTAGTTCTATCTCATGCACAGTGGTGTAGTCGCAAAATAAGCAGTTCCGGAACGCTTTAACCTAGGTGTCAAAAATTGTGCTGTTTTAAGGACGTTTTCACAATTTTTTCTTATTTATTTCTCGTGAAAAAGAAAGAAAAAACAGGTTCGGAACGGCGTTCCGGTTCCACTACACCCATGCTTATGCAAGGCTTTTTAAGCTACAAATGCATGTTGTGAAATGGAATAAAATGCGTTAACTGTTTAAGGGGGCATACGACTGTTAAAGCTCGAAAATTTTCGATTTTATGAAAAAAAATTATATTAGTCCACTGTCTTTTCTGAACAATTTAAAACAATCCGTGTTAAAAAATTCTCATAATTATTAAAGTTATGACAGAAAATGTATTACATTTTCAACGTAAACATTGAATATGGCCATATCTTTAAAGCGCTGTATCTCAAAACATGTTTTTTTTTTTATGTTGCGAGCAATATATCTCAAGAACTATTGAACATTTTTACATGAAATTTTTATCAAATTTGTATTTTGCTATGTTCTACAAATTGAACCACATTTTTGTACATATTTCTTCAAATAAGTGTTTAGGGGGGTTAGAAAAGTTGTAATTTTAACTATTTTTTAAATTTTTAATTTAAATTGGTATATAAATTAGAAATTAAATTTAAATGTTAGTAAATTGTGGTTCAATTTCTTCAACAGACTGTTTGAATTACTTAGATATCCTAGATATTGTGTTTGGATAAATATTTTATCCGTAATCATGCGCGCAAGGTGACTATCTCATATTTTCTCCAAAAATTATACTCATATTTATTACTCTCTTAAATAAATACATACCAATATGAAGGTTTGAAAATGCGTGTACTGTAATAGAAATAACAGATATTTTTCTGAAAAAAAAGTGAGTTTGTGAATTGCATTGTTTCAGAGATATAATGTATCGAATTTGGCAGTTTTCCACCATTTTTTCGAGGTTTATGAGTCGTATGTCCCCTTAAGAATCTCTTGTATGGTTTATGTCACACTTATATAGGGTTACCATGCGTCAGATTTTCGTCTTGTCAATCGGGATTTCAAGCTCTCTTCCGGACTAGTATCCTGATAAAGAGAAATTTGGTTGCAATAAAGAAAATCTGCCGTATTCAAAAAAGCTCACGTGATCCCCCCAATAAAAGAAAATTAATTGTTTATACTATTTATATCCGTTGTTCATGAGAAAGAGGATGAGCCTCCTTCTCCAGGCCCCAGTTGAAAATGAAGATTAAAAATTTTGGCAGTTTTGTTTTCCGAAAATTAATTTTAAATTACATTAATAATTACATTGACAATTTTAAACTGCATAATTAATTTTAATTTAACATTAATAAAAATTGCATCTTCTTTGCATTCTCACATCTTAACTTTTTTTCACTTCCTCAAACTCTGTGTTAGTGTTATAAAAGAGGGTCATTGTAGTTGTAGGCAATTTTTTAGAATTTTATACTATACTTTGACCCCCAAGTCCCTTTAACGCCCCTCCCCCCGCGTCTGTATTTCAACCAAACAAATTATGGTAACACTATACATACTGCTACTAGTAATATTTTCAGTGGCCGCTCTTGCTAAATCCAGATGGGGGTGCTGCAACGTAAAGTTTTAGTTCTACTAAATTTTGATCTTTTTAATTATGTTTCAATAGTTTAATAGTTAATTAATGAAAAAAATTATTATTAGATTTTTGACTTGCAATTATTTTTAATAAGAACATTTTAATTTAGAAAAAAATTGCTAATTTTTTTAACTAACACAGTAATAAAGAATTTTTTAAATGATTTTACACAATTATTTTTGCTACGTCCCTTGCTATCATTTATAAGAATTTAGAGAATCGCCTGAACGTGAAAAAAAATCATTGGAAACTATTAGTTGAAATAAATACATATGTAGGATAAAGGTATCACTTATAAATATTAATAAAACCACTTAAAATGAAATTGGCTTTTCTGATTTTATTTCGAGTGAAATGATCAATAACCTTTTTCCACAGCGTTGGTATAACCATCAAATGACACGAAAACAATCACGGAAAGACGAACAGAATTTCTTTGACGGAGTTCGTCCAAAATTTCCTAGATTCACAAATTTGGTGTTGAGAGCTCATCTCACGTTTCATTTCCCTTGCTGTTTCGGTTTTAGAATTAAAATTTTCATATGCACACAGGAAAAAAAAATCTTTCAATTTTATTTAAAATAATCTTTGAACTCATTTTTTAAAATTTATCATTACTTATTTTTTCATTTTCTTTTATTATTCATTTTCAAAGTTATTTGTTTTTCAATTTTTTCTCGTGAAACATTCCTGAGCGACCAATATGCTGTTTCCTACCAGAACAATTCGTGAAACATTCTTCGGAAGTGAAACCAGCGGGAGTGGTCTCCCCTAAACATTTTTGCATATTTCCTTATACATTTGGAGAAAAAATAAGTGAAACGGCAGTAAATCGCGCCAAGCGTCCCCAACACAGGAGGAGTAAAAAATAAGGCGAACGACATACCACGAGTTTACCCATTACCCGAGGTAATGGTTTACCTCGCGCAGCAAAGAAAATTGCGGAAGTAAAATAAAGAAGCCCGTGCCATTACGTGATATGGCTTTGCTTCTTTGTAAGGTAAAGGAAATCGAATATGCCAATTCAACACCTTTATTTAACCGATTGAAACGAAAACTGGACTCGGATCTACAATAAGGGTTAGAAGACCACATACTAGATTTCATTTATCTAAGTAGTTGCATTCATGAGTTATGGTGTTCAAAAGCATGCGATTATACAGACCGACAGACAATCAACTCGTCGCCGGATTTGGTCCAAAATTTGATGCAAACCTACAAATTATGTGAGAAGATCACATACCAAATTTCATCCCTCTAGTTTTAATAGTTTTTGAGTTAGCATTTTCACAGACAGACAGACATAATTCCAAAATTGTATTTTTCGGACACAGGGAGGTCTGAAACTAGGAGATTCATCAAAATCTCGAGTTTGAATTTTTGAAGATTACAATACTTTCTCTTTGTATACTTCCCATACGAGAAAGTAAAAGCATTTAAAACGAATCCCCATCTCGCGGGATAGAGAATCGTTATTCCCTATCTCGAGGATGCTACCCTAGTGACAATTCTCGGCCTATTCAAATGCCCACAGGAAAAAAAGTAAATGCTTTTGCTCCAGCAGAAGAATTTGCAACAAAGGAAATTTCCAGTTCTCGAAGAGGTAAAGCTTTCTGAATAGATAGAAGAGGGAAGATTTCTGAGAAGGATAAGGAAAATTCTCAAAGCGTCAAAAGTTAATTTTATTGATGGATTTGGATAATGTATGCAAAATTTAAAAAAATTACTGATTTAATTTATGCACTGAAAAAAATTGGGGGTGCTGTAGTCCTATACACGAGCCGCCACTGAGTATTTATAAATAATTCACTACCTTTGTATAGCATCTTTATGCAACTTTTAATTCCATTTTAAGAAAGATTTTTCTCATTTTTATTGATAATTATTTTTGACATTGAGATTTTCCAGATGCAAATAAAACTATTCATGCTCATTTGTGTAAATAAAGTAAATAGATTTTATCTAATAAGTTATAGTTTATAATAATAGCTAATATTTTATTAAGGATACCAAAACATTTTATCTGTTTTAATTAACACAACTTCACATAAGAAGGCTAATTGTTAATGACTTTCTTAGAATTCTAATTATTGCTTCTTGATTAGAAACCATCTTGGGTTAACATTTCATTCATATTTTTTATGCATGATAATGGAGTGGTGTCCATTGTCATTATTTCCAATGTTTTATAAATTAACATTCTTTTTCAATAAATAATGTGATTTGGCGGAGAAGCTATTAAATTGCATTTCATATCTTGAGATAATTAATAAGAGCGATTAATTGTTTGAAGGTTTTATCTTTCACCAAAGAATTAAAAGAAAGAAAATACGGACGACATTGAAAAAAAAACTTAACATTTTAGTTACAAATCTGAATTAAAAATTTTAATAGAACTCTCATCAATCAACGCACGGATCAGGAAACTGTAATGCGACAAAGCTCGAGCAGTCGAAAGTAGAAATATTTAATTTTTATTGAATAAAGATTTATTTACTAGATGGTTATCAGTCATCATCATCGAGAGAAACAGGCTTGGAGTCAGTTACCAAGCGGACATTAATTTGAGTACTCGGCTTTATTATAGCATCATACTGCAAAACCATATACGGGTGTTGATTTGTTGTTAAGGTTGAAAAAAATTCAGAAAAATTAACTTCGCAAATAAATTTACTCTATAGAATTTATATTGTTTCAATTAACTTACATTTTTTACATTTTTTGTAAATCTGTTAAAAATTAAGTTGTCCTTCAAGTTTAAAATATTCTGAAATAAAGAGATAGTGTAATATCAACTTAATCAACAAAAATTAATTTTCTGTGGATTTGAAAAAATAAAAAAATAATAATAAATGTGAACTGAACGAACTTTTCTTGAAAAAGAATAAATGTAATTTAATAACTTGAAAACTGCTTAATAACTCTGAAATTATGCATTTACATATTTTAAATTATTGATAAACTATAAACATGTGAATAATTTTTTTTGACTTAAGTATTGCTCCAAAGTTACTTTTAATTTCTCAAGAAGTCTATTTAGTGAAGGAAAAAATGTTATTTCATAATTGCGTGGTTTGGGCAAAAAAATTGAGAATCTATGAATGGAATATATCTATTCTTAAATTTAACAATATTTGACGAAAAACGAGTTGAAAAATAAAATGAATACTTAAATATTATGTTTACATCGTTGACATAACGATAGGGATTGATATAGTTTCCGTCCACATCAGGGTTGCGTATTTTCAGATAAAGTTCCATTTTCCACTGCTGATGGTGAAATGTATGTAAATGAATTGCCATTAATGTCTATGGGCATGAAACATTTGTTTCTCCTTCACTGAGAACAGTCTTGCAAATATTCTTAATCAGTTATGTTATTTTATGCCATTTCAAAACAAGTCATTTTTAATTTATAATGCTTTGCGGAGGACTTAACTACGCATATTTAATACAAATCTGAAAATTACTAATTAATTAATTAATTAATTTAAATTAATAATTAATCAGCAAAAATAACAGCAACGATTTTTGTACTGTAAATTTCCATTACAAACGTACTCCTCAAAATCAAAATAATAATGCTATAAAAATTTATCCTAATATCTGCAATATAGTTATGAATGAATTATTATTTATTATAATTTGCAGCAGCATTTATATATTCGACCTTCTGTCCCGATGCGCATAGGCAGGAATCAATGTCGCTAGTTTTCCAGGAGCACAACTGAGGGCGCTACGACCGTTTATCTTGCTCCGAGTGAAACTTTTGTTAGAGTCTTCTCTAGTCTCCAAATTTGGCATGTAGATAATAGATGCTCACTACAAAAGGATTTTTCAAAACTTTAATTAGATTTTTAAATAACTGGAAATTAATCGAAATGTTATTCCTAATAATTCGGAGCATATGATAGCAAAAAAAAAAAAAACTTCCTCTTTAAAATTCAATGAATTAGCTTTTCCGTGATTCCAATTTTATTTCCATGCAATTTTTTCTTTCATTTTGATTAATATTTCTAATTTTCAACGCAATTTATAGCAATAGTTTTTATTGTGAAGTGAAATTCAAATCAATTTTATTCTTTCAGTAAATCTTTCACTCACAAACTTTGCCAGTGCTAAAGTTATGATAGAAAATTGCTTTCCTTCGACATTAATTCGAAGGCAGAATTTTCATTTTCGCTGTTATTGACATGGTAATGCTTTTAGGCTGAGATTCTTTCTGTTACTTGCATGTTGTAAAAATCGTTAAGCACAGAATGCAACAGCTGATGCTATAAAGACACATGGATGAAACATAAAACATTTTCAAGTTGCGATGCTTCGGACTAAAGGTTCGTATCTCCTTCTTTTTTCTTTTTCGACAGCACGTTGAACAATAAAAGAAATCAAAAGTAATCTTAATAGGCCTCTAAAGATTGAGAGGAGCTTTGTCTGTGGCTTATTTAGCTTTTGCCTAAATTTTGCTCTGTTTATTCAGTAAAAATTCAGATTATATTTTTCGCTCCTTTCGCACAGAATAAAATCTCTAATCTTTCATTGTCGACAACGTATACAATGTTAAATAATATGCTTTATTACACGCATTCTACATTCTTTTGTTATTGTTTCGAAAGGCTGACACAATGTAGGTACAGTGAAGCCTGTGTATAACGATACTGTCTATCAGTGGTTGACTGGCCAGGTTGCCAGCTTTCCCGATGGCAAGTGGGCCCCCTTAACATAAGACAATTCGGGCCCCCAGGATATGTGTCGATTAAAGATCTTAAAGACCATATTACGAAATTAATTGTCTGAGGAGAACTTGGAATTCCTGTACGTTGCTATTAAAAGGAATTTCTAGATGATTTGGATATAGAGTACTTATTAACAGATTTGCACAATCATCTAGTGAACTCAAATGTTTCCTGAGTTGCCATTAATGAAGTGGACCAAATGTAATACATTTCTGTACATTTGAGTTGTTAATCTTTGACAGTTAGAATTATTCTTTTAAAAAAAATTTAAGGTATCCGACCGTGTTCGGAGGCATTTTTTTTGAAAAATAACTTATATATATTTTTTAATGTTATTTTTCAACTGCATATGTTTTAAAACTATGAAAATATTGTAAAATTAGGCTTTCAAAATAATATTTTTTTTAAAAACTGAGAAATTTGAAGAAAAATTACTAAAATATTTGCCTTACGCTAACAGCCATAGACAAAATTATATTCTAAATATACATAAATCCTTGTAGGAGTACATTTTTACGACGGTTATCTGTGTTACGCTCTAAAATATTTCTTGTACTTCAAAATAATTTTGATATATAGCTGAGCATAGTTACTAAACTGGTAATTTTTCATCAAAAATGCTTTTCGTTTATATTTAAGCATTTAAAAATAATACTTGATTTTAAAATTGACCTTAGTTTTTAGAGGAAAACATCAAGCATATTACAGGAAACAATCTCAGAAAATTTCACATCAATACTTGAATAACGTTTTGAGAAATCATTGTTACGGTCGACAGTTTTCCTCAAAAATATCATTTATCAGTAAACACATTTAAAGTTTTCATACAACATAAAATAATGCTTACGGTTCGATAATAAAACAACTGTAACTCCATTTGTAATTAACGTAGAGTAAAAAGTGAGACAGTTTTAGAAAGCTGGTTAAACAAGCTACAAAATTAAGACATAATCATTTTTTGATAATTTCATCAAAAACGACGATTTTAAACCAGTCGGATACCTTAAATTGGTAAATAGTTTGCATTTTATTTTCAGTTTGGTTAAAATATTCTCAATATAACAGTATAGTTCCAAAATTACAGTATGCTATACAACCACCAAAATTATTTAATATTTAATCATAAAATTACATTTTATTTGCTATTTATTACTTTCAATAATACGTGTATACTGTATTTAGTAATATATATATAATAGAGTTTTAGATTAGGAATAGATTATATTAACTTATTGATTTTAATTTATGATATTTGTAATAAATAATATCAAAAAATATATTTGAGATGGTGACGTAGATGTGATAGGGGCCCCCATTGTCTCATGGCAACCACTCTTTTCAGACCCAGTCCGCCATTGCTGTCTGTAACGATAAAACTACCTTTAACGATATTTCCTTTGGTCCCGGCGGAATTCCTATTTGCTCATTGTATTTTTAACCTATCTACAACGATAACCACTTTTTACTCACCTGTCTATAACGATAATTTTACCTCTTTAGAAAACTGATACAGTACAGCTGCTAAGAAATATGGGATTTTTCAGTCGACGATAGCTATATTTTTTGGAACAAAAAAAAAAGGATATAACATTGAAGATTCTGTTTAAAAAAGTAAAGTGGATAGCAAACGAAAACGATTTAAAGACGTAATGACGATGTTCACATAATCATCAACTAAAATTTTCATTTTGAATTTCTTTAAAATGTTTAAATATAAAATTTTATATCAGTACATAAAATTGTACATTTTAAATTTTTATAAAATAAATTTTATATCAGCGATTATTTGTAATGTGAAACAACAGGTACAGTAAAATAAGTTAGTATATTAAAAACATGCACACACACACACATCAACATTGTATGCACAAATCCTCAAATTGTCTATAACGATAACCTATCTATATCAATAAATTTTCTAGGTCCCTACAATATCGTTATACACACGTTTTACTGTAATTTGAATGTTGTTTGTGGATGTCACCATAACTTGATGATCTAGAAAGTACAAACTATGTGTTGTCTTATACTACTATATTGTAAAGCAGCAAGTATTGTATTACAAGCAATAAATGCAAGGTGCACGCAGGGTAAACCAAAATGAAATTATATGGAGCATCACATGACCGAAAAAGAAACTTTTATATTTTACCACTTTATTAGAAAGATATTTTAATTATTTATTATTTTACCAAATCTTTATTAACTTTTCTTGAGATTTTCCCCCATTAATTTTAAATATAGTATGATAGAGATATATGATCGAATGGATTATGAAAGAATGCATGAATGAGATTATAATGTGAATGAACTAATATTCTCTTTCAGATCTCCCCTCCCATTTTGTAATAGTTAAATTTAGGTTTAATAAATCTTTTTCAGTCAGGCCCATAGGGAAAAAGTAATTAGTATCGGAGAGTGAGGACCACTGAGTCCAAGTGCTCCGTGTAAACATATTAATTCCTGATGTCCTCCTAGAGTCTCCTTTCAATCACCTCCAAAGGTATATATATAAAACGCTAAGGCGGAAAAAGGGGGCTAATTTCTCCTTTGTCGATGGCAACGTCTGTTGCCAAAAAAAAAAAAAAAAAAACCGGAAGCCTCCGCCATGTTAAGCATAGCTTCATAGGAATAGCCTGTTACTATATTCGTTGCGGTGTAAAATAACTTTTTCTCGCAAAAATGAGTTTAAGACGTAGAGTTCACATTATTTCTTACAATATAATGAAACTTTAGATGAAATGATTTAAAAAGAGTTAAGTTAGAAATGAAGGAGATGGCTTATGAGAGCAAGAGAACGTTCAGGTCAAGATCAAAATAGTTTAAGTCAACGACTTGTGTTTTTCTTTAAAAAAAGTTTACATCAAAAACTTGCAAATAAATTTTATCAAACCTTCCCCTCAATCTAAAATTTAGCAATCTTTAAATTTCCAAACTACGATATAAAGGACAGATGAAATAAAAAAAAATTATTTCACCTTCCAGCCATGCGTTCCAATAGTTCAGTTGTCAAGGAATTGGGTTTGCAGTTCAGTGTTCCGGGATTCGGTTAATGGAGGGGCAGACTTTTTCTCCGAGTCTTTTCACTCCCATTATTACCGTCTTCTGTCTCCCATAATTATCTCATCATTTTAGTAACACCTCTAATCTATTTAGTTTTAATCCTTGAAAATTAAAAAATTAAATTATTTTCCTAAATATTCCTAAGCTCGTTTTCTCCTCCATCCTCTTGTGCTGCATGACTAATATTTTGGATAGTTTAAGATTCAGATAATATTTTCCTAAAACGTATGGGAAAATAAATTTTTTAATAGATTTTATTCATTTTTCTGAAGATGATATATTATCAGATAAGTTTAAAATAACTCCTAAAGTAAATTCCATCTTTCAAATTTACAAGTGTTCTAAATTAAGAAAGAATAAAAACTGTTTTTAAAAACACTGTTTCATTAGTGTACTAAAAAGTATTTTTTTATTTTAATTATTTTCTACATTTTAGTTTTTAATTTAGAATTCATTATTATAAATATAGTTTTTTTAAAAAATTTCTTCTTAAATTTATAAGCAGATGGCGCCACTGGCATAAATAAACGTAATCGGTTAACTGATAATAAAATTCCGAAATAATTAAAATAGTGTAATGTCATCAAGAAAACACGAATGTACAAGTTAACAAATTGGAAAATACCTGTAAATAACATTTTTTTTTCTTTTACTACTGTACTTCAATTAACGTTTCATCTGCCCGTGCAGTACATACAAATAACGTTTTATTTAAACGCGAACAGTACCTGCAAATAACGTTCTATTCGATCGCACAGTGCCTGCAAATAACGTTTTATTCGACCGCATCGTACCTGCAAATAAGGTAGGCTAAGGTTCACTCCCCAAAATTTTAATCCTTCTTGATTAAGGTGAAACCATTAAAAGGAAATCAGCTAAGATTTTTATTTATTCTAATATTGTATTTTTTGTGTTCATAGTGCTAAGATGTCACACCACAATATCTTTATTACTAATATTAAATCTGATTTGTTATTTGTTTTTAGACTTAATTTTTAGAATAATTATAGTTGTTTTAATTTTGCAACTCTTATTTCTTTGTTTATTTGTGCGCTATCATAATTAGATTTTATAATAATTGTGCTAGGATACGCAGTATCTTCATTGTAGCGAGAGAAGTGAGCAGGGTTTGCGTAACAAACCTGGGAGGATTGCAACGGTTGGCGAGCTTCAGCGAGCTGGGGGAAGAACCCCTAGTAAAATTTATCATTGCTATTGCACTCATTCTGTGTAAAAGTGCCTCGGCACTAACAATCTAATAACATCTAATGTAGAAGTACTTGTTACTTAAAGGTCCACATAGAAGTTCATAACTCTATTGCAGCAACTTTCATAGAATATGCTAGCAACAGAACGCTATGGTAAGTTTATATATGTGAATAATAATATCGCATGTGAATTTCGCAAACGACTGCGACGGAACAAGACTGAACGACGATGGTTTTTTAGAAAACACAAAACTCTTGCAACGATGCTGAAGTTACGCTTCTTTCCTATAACACTTAAAAGCTATTAGATATTGCTTGTAAAAATGCGCCTTTGAGAGACATATTTCTAAAATTCATTTTATATCTCAATTGTAATGGCGGATTTCTTGCTGATGTCATTTTCTGAAGACAAATACATTTGAACTGTTCAACAATTTGTTTTTATACTTTGTTTGTATATTTTTCATAAATGATTTTTTCTGCATAATGTTTGATTTTTTTATGATCATCAAAAACAAATTAAAAGAGAACAAGCTGTGTCATCATCCACAAATGCTAATTTATTTTTTTTTTAATTTTCTTGTTTTATGTGTTCAACATTCATCTATTTTCCAATGACAGCCATTAAGCTATTATTACCACGCAATATAGTGGCGGTTAAGGAGAATTGCCGCTAGAGGCACGGTCAAGACGCAGACGAAGACACAACTTATCCTCAAAGCGAAATAACTAAACTAAAATTTATATAACCTACTCTAGTATTAATATTATAAAACTGGTGCTTTTGTTACTTTATCTCCAGAGTAGTGGAGAGTCGCGGAATATGGAACAGCGATTTCTGGATTGAATTTTACTGAAAATATACAGAATTTGATTTAAACAGCAAATTAAAGCAATATGTTTTTCAATGAAATCAATCGGATGATTTTATGTTTGATTCCATAAATATCTTTCTGTGTATTGCCAAAAATGTTCTTGAATATTTTTTAAAAATATTCAAATTTCATTCAGTAACAGCTGATGAACTAATCCATAGTGTTGGTTAGCCAGATGACGGCTAGAGGACGCTGCATCTCTATTCCATGTGGAATATTCTTATTTTAAGGTATGTAAGCGTAAGGGTGTAAAACAGCAAATATTAATATTAACAGATCTCGGAATATATTCTTTAAATTTCCCATTAATTTAACAATTGTATTAATTTAACAGCATATTCGCTGAATAATAAATAAAAAAACCTATGATAACTCTTTCACTCTGACCTGTCCCCGCATGCCTACCAGCTAAAGTATAAATAGTGGCATATTCTTTTCATATAGCATATTATTTCATAGAATTTATAATAGCAGCATATATTGCTTCACCCTCACATTCTCTGAAGCGTGTTTATAGTCCATGAGAGATATGTGAAGACCAAAGCCTCAAGAAGATACAAGATCAGAGGTAGCGCCATCTAGTGTATGGTACTATGTGAAACCATCAAAAGAAAGATTTTTGGGGCAATTTGTTCATACGGCGTTACTGCTGAATGTGTTTTCAACTGAGATTTTTTAAAAATATATTCATTAGCACCAATATTTCTCAAAAGAGGAGATACTGGTATTTTGACAACGAGTTCAAAAATTATTGCAGTGCTTTTAGTGACACGCTGTAGGACCGTTTCATTTTCTAGCGAAACGAAAAGAAAAAGCTTTTTTTTTCCCTAAGGATAATTTTAGAAAACCGTCTAGAATACTGAAACGAATAAATAATGCTGTGTAACATTCGGCGAAAGGTGTAAATAAAGGAAGGGGAGGGGGGAAGTTGGGGATAATGCCTTTTGAACTGATGTGTCTCCTTTCAGAGTGCTTTGTGTTATACTCCTTCTCTGTGGGACACATATTTAAACTTTTTCCGTCTAATTTATTTCCGCGGTGTCCTATTCCTGGCCAAGTAGTTGATAATATTTTAACAATATTTTGAATAGTGAATACCGTGCCATAAAATATTGTATAGTCTGTAACAGCTCTTCCTAGCTACTAAACTTTCAAAAATAATATAAAGGTCAAGTTACATAAAATTACTAATTCACTCGGCTTAAGGTATTCTTTAAAAAAAAAATCCACTGGAACCATTATCCTTTAAGATGCTCAATGTTATATCATAATACACAAAAAGTGAAAACGATATTATAAATTCTACGCTTATGAACGTCGTACACTATCTTCAACTTAATATTGGAAAGTGTTTATATTTGAAAGTATTGCAAAGTGTCCGATATTTGATTTACATTTTCAGAAATATTAAAGACACACATAAAACACTGAAAGAGGAATAAAAATATAGAACATTTTTAAATTTTTAATAGAAAAAAGAAACGCTTCGAAATCGAAATGAAAAGTTGTTTTAATAAAAAAATCCAAATAATTTTATAATAAATATCGTAGTTAATATTTAAAATATTTCTTTAAAATAAAAATGAAAGTAATCTCTCTCTCTATATATAAAAGTCAACGTATGTTTGTATATACGTTTTTTACCCACGACCAGTGATTGGGGAGTTTAACCGAAGCGCACGGTCACAATGGACTGCAATCTTCGAGCCTAGTTATTAATCGAAATATTGCGCATTTCAAAAACTTTGTTCCAGCGTCACTTCCAAACGGTTGGACTAGTTTTGATGAAATTTGGTGCACATAGGTTCGCCATTAGCCGACTTGAGGTACTGTGGGGGTGAATAAGCCCTAACGCAGACCCTCAGGTTAAGGTGGGGCAA
This sequence comes from Araneus ventricosus, assembly GCA_013235015.1. Classification (NCBI taxonomy): domain Eukaryota; kingdom Metazoa; phylum Arthropoda; class Arachnida; order Araneae; family Araneidae; genus Araneus; species Araneus ventricosus. The sequence goes on along the minus strand of BGPR01005427.1, from coordinate 19,809 downwards.
AATCTCCAAAATACATGTAACAAATAGGCAGAATGATATGGTTGGAGAATTTTATGAAACAGTACGCATTATTGGTTTAGTCGCAAATTAAGCTGGTCCGGAATGCTCTGAGCTGGATGATATTGTTTGGGGGGGGGATGTAGAAGGTGATAGGGAGTGACTGTTATTATTTTATTTTTAATCAAACATTAACATAATGTGTACTGTAGTTCAATGTAATTGGAGCAATGGCATTGGCCGATTGACACGAAATTCAAAACTACTGGAGCGATTTTGATGAAACTTTGTAAGCATATTTCTCGTTAACCGACATGAAGTACTGTTGAGGTAGATAAGCTCTAATCTAATTCTTCAGTGTAAGTTGGGACAACGTCTTCGAAATACACGTAAAAAATGGACTGATCGAAATGAAATTTAATTCGTAGGTTTCAACTATCGAACAAAAAGTTTGGAGGGGTTAATTCTTCTGAATTAACCCTTTAAGATGATAACTACCGATAAGACATATAAAAATTTTATTTAGAACGATTGGAGAAACTTTGGCGAAACATGTTTCTTTAATTTATTTAGACACTTCAATCGTTGAAATTTTATTTGAAAAAATGACACCCGTATTGTTCAACAACAACAACAAAAAGTACTGTAGTGAGAAATGGGCACTCGCACTCTTCTGGGTTGGGTAAAGGTGAGTCATTGAAATACATTTAACAAATGGGCCAATTAGCATGAAATTTTTATATGTCCTGATTTCCTAAAATAATAAGTTGGCTAACAATGCAAGAAAAATAATATAATACTGTATATTATGATATATAATCAATGAAAAAACTTTTTGTACTATAAATTTATGAAGCATTTTGTAAAGATATGAGAAATATTCCCGCAATAAAATATTAATGAACATTATGTCATTTACAAAATATTGCTCAGTTTCTTGTCTTTCCAAAGATTTTGACCTGAAAAAGACTAGGCAACGCCGGGTACTCTGCTAGTAAATATTGCCGTCAACAGATAGGAGCGTAAGTCCCGTTTTTTTAAAATCATATTTATTTAAATAATCATATCTACCATAACCTTGACAGGTCTGGATAAGATAAAGATACCGGATTGCTAACTGAGTGGTGCCGGACTCGGAACTCAGGGTTAGTTACATATATTTACCAAGAGAACTGTTGAATGGGATGATAAACAAACTTCGATTAATAGCTTATCAAGAGAAGCTGTATCAGAGTATTAAATGAAGATAATTTTTTCCTATAATTTTATGTGTTGTTTTAGACTGTCAGATCATGATATCAGTCATAAATTTAGTAAAACAAAGTATAAAAAAATAAAAATCTAGAATACTGTTTAATCCACTAGATTCGGAACAAACTCTGCGAATATCATTGATTTCGCTATAATTAAAAAATTTTTCTATCCATATGAAATTCAATCTATTCCAGAACTCAGCTCTGACCATAATCCAGTTACGCTTAATTTCTTACGACAATACTCGACCCTTAATTATCCTGGAAAACAAAAAACTAACTGGAAAAAATTTAAAGACACTCTTAAAAACTCAGAATTCAATAACCTATCATTTTGTAAACAGAGCGAAGCAACTTGATAGTATAGTCTGTAAGCTTGAAGATGAAATAATTAATGCCAATATCTCCACATTTAAACCATTTAAAGAAAATTACATCCATAATGGTAATAAACTTAGGGAATTGCACTCTGAGAGAAATCATGCCAGAAAGATGTTTCAAACGTACCGTCACCCAGTCCTCAAGAGAAAACTTAACAAATTAAACAAACAAATTAACAAACTTGATCAGAAAATTGAAACTGATGTTTTCATAAATGAGCTTTTGAATGTCAACGCCACTGATGGCACGGTTTGGAAATTTGCCACCCCTTTAAAAAAAAAAAACTAAAAACATCCCATCACTTAATGGACCGGCTGGTATTGCTAAAAGGCGATAGCACACTTGTCAGCATTTCGTCACCAAGGGAGAGCAAGTATTCGATGGACGGTTTCTCCTTCAATGTGTCCTTGACTGAAGGCGGTTTGACGCCCCTTCTTTCCGATCTGACAACCCCCAAAAAAGGGATGACAGTTGCAATGTGTAATTGCCTTTTAGGCGATGGAAATAGTTTTTTTTGGGGTCGTTTATATTTTCGCTGTCCTTTCATTTCCGCGTTGGACTTCGTACTTGTCGTTTGTTGCTGTTGCGTTTGTCTGCCATGGATACCAATACTTTGGTTTACGCTGAGACAGCTTTAATGGTGATGATGTAATTTTCTGTGTAATTATCAAATGCAAGAATTAATCATAGTGAATGTGCAGACGACACATAGAATTTGCGAACAAATTCCAAGAAAATATTTTCAATCGTTTTGATTTCTACAGCATACTAAAAAACTGGTGTTTCAGCTTTATTTATATAATTTATTCAACATAGTTAAAATGGCAAAAAAAAATCCCTAAAGAAATGTATACATAGTAAATAAAAACATAAAGGGTAGATGCTCCATTTTTTAAAAACTGTACCAGTTTTGGACAGAATGCATCCATTTCTCAAGCAAATTAGTCACTAATTTGATATTAACCAATAAGATGCATTCCTACACCTTAAACAAACTCTTTTTTAGTAATTAACAATATGATTAGGTCATTTTTCCTTAACATGAAACTTGCAAGAAAATTAAATGCATAAACATGTATCAAGTACTCGCAAGTGTTGCAATCTTTCATCGTCACACTGTCAGAAATAACTATTAATTCTAAAATTAATTATCTTTAGGGTTTAAGAGGGTTTTTATTTTTATTTCCTAAAGGGATGCTTTAAGTATTTGCATATAAATTCAGCCCTTTAAAAACAATAAATTTTTATGCAAGTTATTTTTGTTTTTGGCTTGAAAAAAATGAATACATATTCTCTACATATTAAGATTTATAATACACTCTAAATTTATTAATTATCTATACTTCTTTTAATATTTATTTTTAAGTAACAAGTGGACCATTGTAGAGTACAATGGTCGAGAGCAAAAAAATAAATTTAAAAAAAATATTTAAATGTAGTACATTTTTGAATAGCATAAAACATAGAATGCATCATATTTGTTTATTCATGGCTTCAATGCATACTTATAATGCAAGATTAATGAATATTAAACTTGGCAAATTACACACCAAAAAATTTCTGTGTCACTGAAACTCTGTTTTTTTGTGAAAATGTACCTTCTGGATGACTCATCATAATATCTTGAACATTTACAAAAGATTGATTATCTATGGAAATGCTTTTATGGGATAGTACTAGCCTCTTTTTTAATAAATTTTATATCGTTTAAGACTTAATTTATGTATAATAACCAGAGATACAAACTAATAGGTGCATTAATTTGTCCCAAAAATCATACTATTTAATTTTTGCTGAATGTAGCTATAATATAAGAATTAGAAATTTACTGAATGTTTTGAAAATATAAACAAGAAAAAATATCAAACAAATAATGTAAAACTTTGACACCAAATTTGATAATCAGTTATTTTATATGCAATGAAAAACTTGCTATAAAGAAGGAAAATGTAATAAAATACATACTGCATGAAAATGCTTTGCTTCTGCTTAATATTAAGTAAAATGCCTGTTATATATTATGATATTTATGTGGCCAAAACTGGTACAAATTAAGATATATTATTTAAAAATTCATAACTCAAAATATAATATTTTTCCAGAGAAAGATTTTTTAACTAACAGGCAATAAAAGTTACTAAAGAATACTTAAAAAACTTGAGCCAGTCATTCACTGTGAAAATTTTAATTTTCTCTTAATGTGGCAAAAACTGGAGCACCTACCTTATTTCAATAAAAAATTAAAATAAAAAAATTGCATATTATTACTACTTGCAGTAAAGACAGCGGCGTCTTCAGGCCCTCTTTTCGCCATTTCTTCACAAACGCTTTCGTAGCATAACTTTTTAAAGGTTTTTTTTTTTGCATAATTGCAATTTACTGGATTCCAGAGAGCCGGCCTTTCTTGAATAAAATCAATTAAAGCCGACTCTTTTTCTGCGGTCCAAACATATTTTATAGCATCCATGGCGTGAACACGGTACGAAATGGCTTCTGTGTATCCCGAAAATCGCGCCTAAGTTTTCAGTGACGTCACTGGCGAGTCGAACCTGATTGGTTCAGTAATTCACGCCCATGAACTTGCATGGATGTTTTTAGTTCTGTTCGAAAGCTCCCATCTTCGCTCTGAGGGCTAATAAAACCGGTTCAAACGCCCGAGAAGCGGTTTCGCTCGCCCTTGGTGACGAAATATAAGCTAGTGTGCTAAGGCCCTAACACTGACCTAGAAAAAGCAAACTTCTTGGTCGAAAGTTTTGAGACACAGTTCACTCTAAACAATATTACCAATCCTGACACTGAGTAATTAGTTGCGTACTCTGTGACACGCTTTCGCACCGAATCTAATTCAGTCTGTGAAGACTTTGATCCCCCTCTTCCATATGAAGTCCTGGATTGCATTGAAAAACGAAGAATTAATAAAGTTCCAGGCATCGATGGGATAAATAATAAAATGATTACAAACTTACCCATACCTACTATTTTAACAATTACCACAATTATCCATCAGAGTATGACCCTTAGTCACTTTCCCACTAGGTGGAAAACAGCCACTGTACTTCCAATTTTAAAACCAGGGAAAGACCCCACAGATACAACCAACTATCGACCTATCTCCCTATTACCAAGTTTAAGCAAGATTGCTGAGCACTTGATCCTAAAACGACACAATAATTATCTTAAGGAAAATAACGTACTTTGTCCTGAACAATTTGGTTCCCATGAAAAACTATCTACCTAGCACCAACTTATTAGTCGTTGAATATGCCACAGGAGGATTTGCCAATAAACAGAAAACGGGGGCTGTTTTCCTCGATATCCAGAAAGCGTTTGACAGGGTCTGGTAAGATGGACTTATCCATAAACTTATACACTACAAGACCACCTACTACCTTATTAAATTGATAAATTCCTATTTACTAGAAAGAAAAATTTTAGTTAGAGTCAAGAATGAACTTTCAAGCAACAAAAACATCAATGCCGGCGTGGCATGAAGGTTGAAAATTGGCCTGACTCTTTTTGCTCTGTATATTAATGACATACCCAAACAATCCAATACTTTATTATGCATATAAGCAGATGATACAGTAATACTAGCCCGGTACAAAACCCCAAATATATTCAAATTGCCCTTAATCGCCATCTAAAAGCACTTGAGGACTGGTTCATTAAATGGAAAATAGAAATCAAGGCCTCAAAAACTTAAGCTATTATGATTACTAATGTGCGGAGTTGCTGAAATGAATCAAATACAGCTCACTGACAGATATTTCTCACCATGTTGGACTTAGTACTCGTCAAGAATGGAGGTAGCCCTTCTTCGAGGGACGGGTACACCGGAATTCGTCAAGAAAGAAATAATACTGTATAATATTAATCAGTGGCGTAGATGCAACTTTTGCCTCCCAGGGCGAATTTGCAACATGCCGCTGTGGCGCGTGCATGCAACTCAACCTCAATTTTAAAAAATCCCCGTCGGCAAACCAGAAGGCGAAGGTAGATACCTTCTGTCTGGAGATATAAGGATGAGAACATTTCTTCCTCTGTTTTCATTGGGATTAGATCTGTAAGAAAGAAAAAGAGTGAAAGAGATTGTAAATGATGAGAGTTTCCCCTAAAGGTGTCACATGCATAGGTTGAAAGCAGCGGTGGATTAAGCTTGTTG
>BGPR01005427.1:0-13916 GCA_013235015.1 Araneus ventricosus | reverse complement strand
GATCTGTAAGAAAGAAAAAGAGTGAAAGAGATTGCAAATGATGAGAGTTTCCCCTAAAGGTGTCACATGCATAGGTTGAAAGCAGGGGTGGATTAAGCTTGTTGGGTGTCCCTGGCGTAGAATTTGTTGGGGGCCCTCTATACTTTTACATTTCGTCATTTCATTTTTTTTAAATTGATAATATTTGCATTTTATAATTGCTAAATTATGCAACTTTATAATTAGTATATTTAATCTACTAATTACATCTTATTTAATCGCAATTTAGAAGTTTTGAATAGGCTTAAGTATATCAAAACTAAAGTTAAGTCAAAATAAACTCAGAATCCATTGAATAAAAGTAAAGGCAAAAAACTTTTTCTGAGCAAAAATACTTTTGTTCTTGACAAATTCCGGAGCACCCGCCCCTCAAAAAGGGGCTACCTCCATTCTTGACGAGTACTGAGTCCAACATGGCGAGAAGTACCTGTCAATGAGCTGTATAGGATTCATTTCAGCAGTGAGGAGAGGCAGGGCGGGAGTGCATACATTGGCGCTTCTTATATAGAAGCTAGGTCCCTCGCACGGTAGATCTGAGCAAACCTGGAAACAGTTCTGAGATACACAGGTGGATAGCAGGGAAGATCTTGAGACGGAGTGGATGAGAGTGAAACTGTGAGAGCTTAACAGTGATTGGCAGAGGAGAGGAAGCCCTAGAACAAAATATTATTATTTTCTTATAACATTAGTGATGCATAAAGCTTTAAAAGGAATTAATTTAATGCTAAATACTCAAGTACTATAAAGAGCGAATGCAAAAAGAATTGGTATTTCATATTAAATATTCAAATCAACATATAATCTATGCCTTTTGTCATCCGAGAACCAATCAACCTCAATTTTCTATATACCGTTTTGTCTCTCTAACTTAAAGTTTTTAAAAGTTTTTTGAGGCATGATTTCATGTGCGAAAGAAATACATTCCAAACTGTTATCCAACGTACTTTTAAACTTGACACCAAATCGGACTCATTCTAGAAATGTTTCTGGTTATTTATCTATCCAACAAAGAGATGTCGAGCCAGGTTATTTTTAAAATCATTTATGATAAGTTAAAAATACTTTTCTCATACACTAAAATTATCTCCGAACTTAACAAGTCTTGGAGATCAGTTTGAATAGAACATGAATTATGAAATACAAGTATATAAATTCAACAATAATATAATTTTAATTTTTATGCATTGATTGAAATATCAACATCACGTTTTAAAAATTGATAAGTATTATATACTTGTATTTATAAAATGTAAATACCATGACTCACTTATCAAGAAATATTTCAAACCACGAGGCCTAGAAACTTGAATTTTGGCAGGTGGTTGCATTTTGGGTAGTAGGTGCTCACTAAGAAAGGATTGTAGAAATTTTAATAAGAATTTTAATTAATTAAAAATTACCTCAATTTTTAGCGTTTTTCCGCACTAACTTCGGAGCATATTGTCGCACAAAATTCATTTTAACATCATCTTAAAGTTCAAAAAATTAACTTTTCAATAACACCAATTTCATTTCCTGCGACATTTTGTTTAATTTTTCAAAATGTTTACAAGTACAATTTCCAGCGGTGAAATGGGACAGAGCTACCAAGGTCACGGTTGTATTTGTAACACTGGAGGAGGAATAGGTTTGCTGAAGAGGAGGTACTGTTGATTTACGGTCATAGTTCACACAGGACATCTAATTAGTGCTGCCAGGTGGCGCTGCATACTCGGCTTTCGCGGCCATATTCGGCGGTAATCATTCTATCGATGAGTGATAAATGAATTGAGTGAATTATTTACACAGTTTATAAATTTCATTAGCTGTGATTCACCATATAGAATTGTATCGCTGGCATTTTAAAACTACGCCTTTTATTTTGCTATCTGCCAAATACAATAAAATATTCACTTTTTTATTCATTCATCCCGTGAAGAGGGTGAAATCGCGACGGAGAATTAAAATAAATCACAAAAATAAAAACTAATTAAAACGAGTGAACCTGTCGCCGAAGGCGGCTACTTTTGTATAATTTTAAACTTTGTCGCTTTACATGTTAAAATAACCTGGGATATTTCAAAAACTTGAAAACTAATTTACTGTTTCAAATTAATGTTTAGTAAATACGCAATTTTAAAATGCCAGCGATACAATTCTATATGATGAATCACACTAATGAAATTTAAAAACTGCGTTTCAAATAAGTCTCATTCGATTCATCTGTCACTCATCGATAGAATGATTAATGCCAAATATAGCCATGGAAGCCCAATTTGCAGCGCCACCTGGCATCACTGATTAGACTCCCTGTGTGAACTATGACTGTAAATCAATAGTACCTCTCCTTCACCAAACCTGTCGCTCCTCCAGTGCGACTACAAATAGAATCGTGGCCTTGGTAGCTCAGGTTTCATGCTGGAAATTGTGTTTGAAAACATTTTCAAAAATTAATTAAAATTAAACAAAATGTCACGTGGAAATGAAATTTGTGTTATTGAAAATCTATATATATATTTTTTTTTTTTTAACATTAAGATGATGTTAAAATGAATTTTGTGCGACAATATGCTCCGTAGTTATTGCGGAAAAGTGTTGAAATTTAAGGTACTTTTCAAAAAATCCTTTCTTAGTGAGCACCTGCTACCCAAAAGGCAACCACCTGCCAAATTTCAAGTTTCTAGGCCTCGTGGTTTAGGAGATTTCGTGGAGTGAGCGAATGAGTGAGTGAGTCATGGTATTTGCCTTTTATATATATAGGATTCATGCACAATGATTCGAAACAAGACAATTGTTACTGTTTATAAACTAATTATTAAGTCAAGTTTTTTTTTTTTTATCTCTTTATGTTCCACGCATAGAAATGTCATGAACCGAGGAAGGTCTCAAAATCTTATTGAGTTCCTTAAAAGTTAATGAAAATACAAACACTGTATTGAATGATAATGGTAAAGCTAAAATCCGCTGGCCTGAATTTCTTTTGCCAGAATTTTCAGGAAAAATTGCAGAGTTTGCTAATTTTGAAAATCAATTTACTAATTTGATTAGCAACAATGATCAATTGAATGACTCACAAAAGCTCTATTATCTTCGTGCATCTCTGAAAGGAGAAGCCAAGTTGTTAGAGTCATCTAGCGACAATTTCCAGTCGCTCTTTAAAGCATTATCAGATAGATATGAAAATCAGCGTCATCTGATAGATTCTCATGTTTTGGAAATAATAAATTATGATAAAATTCACAGCGAGTCCGCTAAGGAGCTGCGTGCTTTAATGGACTGTGTTAATAAAAACATTAGAGCACTTAAGGTCCTTAAATATGAACAGAATAAACTTCCTGATGTAATGTTAATAAACGTTATTCTGCAGAAAATAGACAGAGAACCGAGAAAACAATTTGAACTTTCTTTGAAAACAGCAGAAATTCCAACATTTGATGTTTTAATGAAATTCATGGAAAAGCGAAGTTCATTGTTGGACAGTATTAATCGTATCCCAAATTCGAAAATGATTAATAGAAATACGGCTGTATCAAATAGAGCAAAAACGCTCCTAATTATAATAAGAAAGGAAATATTAAAGCTTGTATAGTGTGTAAAAATTATCACGCACTTTTAGATGCATTGTCTTTCAAAATATGTCTATAGAGTGCAGAAAGTATTTTGTTAGAAATAACAAATTATGTATAAATTGCCTCAGACTTCATTCTGGTGCCTGTATGTCTAAACACCGATGCAGTGTTTCGGGTTCCAGGGAATTGCTTAATTCTCTATTACATCAGCCAGATGAAGTTCGCACCGCTAGTCAAGTTTTGAATTAGGGGAAGGCGAAGAAGCGAAATCAAACCAAAGTACTGCCCAAGGTCAGACCGAGGTATCTGTTTTGACGTTTGCAAAGAAATCGGTTGTATTAAACACCCTTTTTATATACGCTAAAACCGCAGACGGATGCCAAGTTAAATTAAGAGGTTTATTAGATAACGCTTCAACATTATGTATCATTCGAGGTGGCTAGAAAGCAGGGAATTAAATTGAAGTCTATAAACTAAGGCATAACTGGCATAAATGGAGTTACGCAATCTGTTAAATATTCAGCTAAGATTGAAATCTCAAATCACGATTATACATTTTCACATATTGTGCAATGCTCCGTTCTACCTAAAATAACCGATGCGATTCATGTATCGAAATTAAATATATTGGAATTAAATATTCCTTCTTCAATTGAATTTGCAGATTTCAGTTTCCACACACCAGGTCAAATTGATATATTGGTGGGAAGTGAACTATTTTTCAAAATTTTAAAACATGAGGAACACCGTGTGCAAGATGGGTATGTAATATTACAAAATACAAAATTTGTTTATTTAGTTACGGGCATGCTTCCTCAGTTACAAAACCAAGACAATTGTTATTTTATAAGTGAACCAAACTTAGGTAAGACAGTTAAGAAGCTTTTTGAACTGAAATCCCTTGCTGGTGATTCTAGAGAAATAACAAAGAGTGAAGAAGAAATTTATTGTGAGGAGAATTTTGTTAAAACTTATAAGAGAGATCAGACGGGAAGATTTATAGCTCAGTTACCCTTAAAGGAAAACGCAGAATCAGTGTTAGGAAGTTCCAAAGAAAATGCAATCAAGCGACTGAATGGTATCTGGAATAAATTAAACAAAAATAATACTATGGAAACCTTATATAAGGAATTTATGCGTGGATATGAAAATTTGGGTCATATGGAAGAAGCTGAAGATGAAATTATGGACAAGTTGAAATATTACATTCCTCACCATGCCATATTCAAACCAGAGAAGACATCCACCCCATTAAGAGTTGTCTTCGATGCTAGTGCGAAAACAACTAGCGGGTTTTCTCTGAATTCCATTTTACTGAATGGAGGAATTATTCAGAAAGATCTCTTTTCCATAGTCAGCAGATTTAGAAAGCATAAGTTCGCGTTTAGTGCTGATATCAAAAAAATGTACAGACAAATACTTATTGATCAAAATCAAAGAGACTTACAACGTATTGTTTGGAAGACAAGTGCTGATGCTTCAGTCAAAGTTTATAAACTGTCTACAGTAACCTATGGAACATTTTCTGCTCCATTTTCAGCTACCAGGACCTTAAAAGCCTTAGCAGATGAAGGAAGAAAAGTCTTTCCTAAAGCAGAAGAACTCTTAAAGAATGATATCTGGTTTTCTAGTCCAGATCTACAAACTGATGAACTAGAGGATAATCAATTCATTCCAGACCCTACTTATGTTGACGAACTAAAATGTGCTGTGACTCTGACATTTAATGGCTATAATTCAGAATTTTATGATGAACTTTTTAATTGTACAAATAATTTCACAAAATTAATTAGAATTTTTAGCTTTATTTTTAGGTTTATTAATAATACTAAAGTTAAGGAGTGTCGTAATAAGGTGAGTAAATATTTAACTGCAGAGGAACTACACAGAAGTACTGAATTTTTGGCTCGAGTGGCACAGTTGAGTGAGTTTAAAGCAGAAATTGATGCATTATAAAAAGGTAAAGATGTTGCAAAAACAAGTAAGTTAAAAGCTTTAGAGATCCATTCTTAGATGAGAATGCATTACTCAGAGTTGGAGGTAGACTTAATAACTATGACTTACCATTTGAATCAAAGCATCAAATAATTTTGCCCAGTAAACATAAATTTACTAAGTTACTATTTGAACATTTACATAAAAAATTTCTGCATATTGGTGCTCAAGGTTTAGTACATCAAATTAGATTACAGTATTGGCCCATTAACGGCAAAGATATTGCACGAAAAATTGTTCATGATTGTATTGGATGTTTTAGGCAAAGGTCTAGGGTGATAGAGCAGTTAATGAGAAACTTACCTTCAGAGAAAGTAACTCCAAGTGCACCATTTTTAGATTCAGGGGTAAATTTTTGTGGCCCTTTTCAAATAAAATTTAAAAACCAAAGAAAGGGTATATATTCAAAGGTTTACGTAGCGATTTTTGTATGCTTGGCTACTAAAGCTATTCATTTAGAGACGGTAACAGATTTAACAACTGAAGCTTTTATTGCAGCATTAAAGAGACTTTGCGCCCGCAGAGGCAGCATTGCAACATTAATGTTAGATAACGCATCTAATTTCAAAGGCGCAGCTTCAGAATTAAATAGTTTGAAAAAATTAATTTCTAAGACTAATAAGATCTTAGCAAATTATTTTCCGCAGAAGCAATTCAGTGGAAATTTATCCCTCCTCGCCCTCCTAATTTTGGGGGATTGTGGGAGGCAGGGGTAAAATCATTTAAGCATCATCTTTACAGAACTCTAACTAATTGTAAAATAACTATCGAAGAATTTGAAACAATAGTTATTCAAATTGAAGGCATACTTAATTCAGGTCCATTAATTCCATTGTCAGATAATATTAATGAATATGAAGTTTTAACTCCTGGACACTTCATAATTGGATGCCCTATCACTACAATACCTGAACCAGAAATTTTAGATATTTCAGATAATAGGTATCTCGATGGCAATATACTACCAAGTGTGTCCAAACCATTTGGAAGCGTTGGAAAACTGACTACCTTAATCATTTACAACAACGAAATAAGTGGCAGTTTAAAAAGGATAATGTCAGAGTAGGATGTTTAGTGTTATTAAAAGAAAATGATTTGCCTCCCTGCAAGTGGGCAATGGCAAGAATTTTAGAGCTAATCTATGGAAATTATTTCAAGGTAAGAGTGGTTAAATTGAAAACTGCCACGGGCATTTTTTACACGTTCTATTTCAAAAATATGTCTCTTACCAATAAATGATAATTAAGAAAACTAAATTGTAATGTAATATAGCTGTACATAGATATTGTATTTACATATTAGTATAAAATTTGTATATATTTGTTTGGGCATTGTGTTCATTTGTAAATAATTCATTTGAATATTTTCTATTTATTTCAGTTTAACTGATTGTATATTTAAATGTGTTTTGAAATATTGTGTATTTCAACGCCGGGCGGAATGTTACGTCATGGCTAGCAAGCGCGCCCTGTAGCGCCACCTGTAAAATATTGAAATAATGTAACAGTCTAATGCTGTATCCTGACATAAGCGGATGCACGAAACGAAGCTGAATAAAATGGCTTAGCGTTACAAGAAAAATTTGCCTTTCATCTAAAACCTATTTACAGTCCTAATTTACGACGGAAACACTTACGTATGTTTATTTTTCTTCTCTTATGGCTACCTTCTAGTGGACTTTTCTTCGGGAACATTTTTGCACGGAGTATTAAACTTTGGGGGAAAAAAATCACAAATATTATGTCTGAGCACAAGTTCGATAAAAAAAAAATATAAGATCACACCCAGATAGAACCATACTTGCAGCAAATTTAATTTTTCTTGATATTAGCTTGTCATGACAAACTTGATGTGGCAACTTTGAAACGAACTTCCTGCAAAGTAACAAAGCATAATCGAAAACCCACTTATAAAGCAAATTTGCTGTGAAGATGTCATGACGAACTTCACACCACGATTGCAAAACAAGTTTGCTGCAAAGATGATAGCGCACTTAGAAATAATCTTTGTCTCTGTTTTAAAAAAAAACATCCGATTTTCAATAGCATCTCCTAGACCGTCCTTCTTTTTATTAAATCAATGATAATTTGCGAAAAAACTAACTTTTTTATAGAAAAAAATTTTGAAACATTTTCCATCTTTTTACTAAATATAGAACTCGCACGTTAAAGAAAACTATATCGCCTTTTCCTTAATGTTGAACTTTTAACATTTATAAACAAAATTAAACCTAAAAAACAGTCAATGTTTGTTGAAAAACAATAAATTACATTTTGTCCCATTTTAAAAGTAATTGCTTTTGAACTCTAATTTCATAATTTATTCTACTAGCAAAACGTAGTTAGTAGCGAAAATCGCTCTCGCTTTGACTTCAAATCATATTCTCAACTCAAAATTTAAAAAAATTAATGAAATCAAGAAAACAGTTTAAAATAAATCGTATAGATGAACCATCTGTTAGCGCAGTCTATCTTCTCCTCTCAGAGTCTAACTGGCCGAGAGGTTACAGCGACAGGTTTAGGAAGCGGTAGGTCGCGAGTTCTAATCCGAAGTTGTGTTCATACTTTGTTTTTGCTATAATTTGCAATGAGTTTGAAGCGGCAAGCTTGTGACAAATTTGACGCATGGTGACTATCTCGTTTGCGTTCACTTGATTAAGATTGCTATCTGGGATTTAACTCCATATATAATTGCTATCCAGAAGAGCTAAAATTAAACAAAACTAATAATGAAATTAGCAAATGCAATTTTTTGGATCTGGTAATTGAAATTTTTGATTCAGGTTTATGGTAAAAGAAAAGAATTTAATTTCAAAGCTATTACACTTCGTGAATTTCAAACTAATCTTCACTTTAAAATAATAAAAAATTCCATTTATTCTCAAATTAATAGAATAAAAAATATTTGTAATAACCATTCAACTTTTGTCAAAGCTTTAGATAATTTAAAGAATAATTAAAAAGATAACAGTTACCCAAATAATTTTTTAAAAGTTAATTACTTGTTTAAAAAGGATTGAAGAGCTGTTAAACTCGTGTTAATTTAGTTCGAATTGTTCTTCATAGATGGAGCTAGGTATGCTAGCCTCTAGACCTAATTTCCTTTGTTCTGGCATGTTTCTCGAAAGCGTCATTCTTACTTGTATATTTGGCAGAGGGTAGAGTGTTTACTTTCTCTATTCTCTCTATCGGATTTGTAATAAAAGACTTGACTTGAATTGTATCTCCAAGAGATACGAGGTTTAGGGATTTTTAACAACAAAAGCTGTTATCCCCTAGTTAAAAAAATATTCATTCCAAAATTCGTTTCAATCTGCTTAAAAATCAAGTAAAATTGCCATCAGGAGATGGACTAGAAAAAATGCCACTCCAATTCGGTCAAGATAAAAAAAAAAAAAGAAATGGCACCCTCCCCAGATAGCACGTAACTTTGCAGCAAGTTTGATTTTGACTTGATATTACCTTGTCATAGCAAATTTGACATGTCAAGCTTGAAGCGAACTTGTAGCAAGCTCGCCGTGACAACTAGCTCCACCTCCTTGCAATGCAAATTTGCTGCAAGTTTGCAAAACAAGCTTGATACAAAGATAGCACAAAGAGATAATTATCTTTATCTCTATTTAAAAAAAACATCCGATTTTTAATAGCATCACCTAGACCGTCCTTCTTTTTATTAATTCAATAAATCAATGATAATTTGTAAAAAAACTAACTCATTTATAAAAAAAAATTTTGAAACATTTTCCATCTTTTTACTAAATATAACACTCGCACTTTAAAGAAAACTATATCGCCTTTTTCTTAATGTTGAAATTTTAACGTTTATAAACAAAATTAAACCGAAGAAACAGTCAATGTTTGTTGAAAAATAATAACTTAGACATTTTGTCCCATTTTAAAGTAATTACTTTTGAACTCTAATTACATAATTTATTCTACTAGCAAAACGTAGTTATTAGCGAAAATCGCTCTCTCTTTGACTTCAAATCATATTCTCAATTCAAAAAAATTAATGAAATCAAGAAAATAGTTTAAAATAAATCGTATACGAATCGAATCGAATCAAACGATGTATTAGCGAAATCTATCTTCTCCACTCAGAGTTTAACTGGCCGAATGGTTAGCGCGTCTGCTTCGGAACCGGTCGATCGCGAGTTCTATTCCGGGTTGTGTTCGTACTCTGTTTTTGCTATAATTTGCAATGAGTTTACAATCCAAGCTTACTGCAAGTTCGTCCCATGGTGACTTCGAAGCTTGCGTTAACTTGCTGCAAACTTGTTTCACACTTGCACTTTTGTCGTGTCAAACTTGCTGCAAGCTTGCAGATTTGCAGTGGAAGTCTGCTGAAAGTTTGCTGCAAACTAAAATTGCTATCTGGGTCCTTGAAAGGCCTCCATATTCTTTTTTTTCTATAAAAGACTTTATTAAGTTTTTCTTTTTCTAAAAAGGTTATTTCCTTCATTTCAGTTATTGGATAAATTCAGGACACAGAGGGAATAATTTTTGACTATGTAGTCATTCCCTTGACAGAAAATTTCCATATTAGAACTCCGGAGTTCTAATATGGATAAATTTTCTGTGCGAGTGCCCTTTGAAAACCTTCGCCATTCGAGTTCCCTTCCATTTCTTCCATTCTAATTATTTTCTTTTAAAGTGTTTTAATTATTAAAGCATGATTTTTGTTGTTTCATTCTATAGTAATTCGTTATTCCATTATGGACAGTATTACTGGATGCTGCTGCGTTTGCGCGAAAAAGGTGTATTGTTATCGCTATTGTTTACTTCTTCTGTATTATTCTTTTTTGTATTCAAATATCTGTCTTTTGTATTTTATTGGAAGTTGCAGCATTTTTGCGCCATTCTGCCTAATACAAAGTTTAATTAATTAATTTTTTAATTTTTGATATCTTTTGTTAAATTATTTCACTTCTACTTGTTTAATCTATGATTTAGCATGTATCGAAGATTTGAAGTGAAATAAAGGGCGTCTTTTTCGGGTAGCGTTATATATAGGCACCGCCTCAGGCTAATAGGAACTGCGGAGCCTTTTCTGTGCCCTGAAGCGACAAACATGATTGATTATCCAGAGGGCGCTGGCAGCAGATGCGCACAAATGGAGTTGTAAGATTTGGCGCTTACGCACACTTTCCTTCCCTGTTGGAAATGAAATTATCCTGTTTTTTTACAAGTCCAATTTTGTGAATGTTTTCACAGATCGCACACGACTGCTAAATCTATGCTTCCGTCCACGAAATAAATTTTTTATACGCTTTCTGAAATACATATATCTCATATTTTTTAATTAAATAAAAAAGTACATATTGTAATTAAATAAATTTTATAATTTATTTAGTTCTGAATCTGCTTTCTGAAATACATATATCTTATTAATAATTTTTTAATTAAATAAAAAAGTTTATATTCTTTAAAAGTATATATTGAAGCAATCAAAATATTTATTTGTTAAACAATTTATATAAATATATACTGATATGTTATTCTGAGATTGTCATAAAAGTCAAGTATAATTGCTTTGAAATGTTAGGAAACACCAAATAGTGTGTTTTTAATTACTGTGAAATTAACTTCGATATAGCACTTATTTCTACTTCACCTTCAGTTTTTAAAATATATTTATATCGTGAATTATTTGTGTTGTAGAATTATATTTTGTTGTATGCTTCTTAGTCAGGAAATGAAAATTCTGTTCTCTATAATAATAAAATAATACACATTCGTGATTAGCAGTGACGTAATTTCCACGTTTTATAAAGTTATCGGCCATGTGCATAAATCTTTACCAGTTATCCTTAATTGTGCAGCATATCATCATAACTGCTATCTATGAGCATACAACCTTACATATCAGTTTTCATATTAACTATCACATCTAAAATATTTAAACATTTAACTAATGTTTGCAGAGAATGCGTAGACAAACACATGCTTTTCCCACAATATTTTTTTTCCTTTCATTTCGATTGATTATAGTACAAAAAAAAGAAAAGAAATTAGTGCATTTTTATTTTTTTTTTGTCTGCATATATTCATTCAAACTTTAACTCAAAATACGAAGGCGAAATAAAAATGTTTTGCCAAACACTTTTTTCATATGCTATCTTTTATTTCGTACTAAAAAAAAAAATTAAATTTAAACAACAAGTTCAGAAATGCAACAAATGCTTCTTACATTCTTATCCTTAAAAAAAAGCATGAAACCTTCATTAGCTACATGACTTATTTGTTGCCCTATAGTAATTTAAAGACAGAGGCATCAAATTCATTAGAATTGTAGCTATTTTAAAGATTTATATAGTTTGTAAATGTTTTAAAGAATTTGCTTTTATCACTTTTCTTCAATGATTTTTGTCCAAAATTTGGCCTAGATTTATGTATTTTTATTTTGGCTTCATAATGATCCAGTTGTTGACTTCTGAATTCAGATATTCTCATTCTTAATTCTTTGATTTTTTTTTAAATTTTAAAGAGCATTAAAGCAGAAATAGAAATGGAACAAACCGAAAACATAAAAA
Source organism: Araneus ventricosus (assembly GCA_013235015.1). NCBI lineage: Eukaryota > Metazoa > Arthropoda > Arachnida > Araneae > Araneidae > Araneus > Araneus ventricosus. The sequence goes on along the minus strand of BGPR01005427.1, from coordinate 1,802 downwards.
AAATTGCTGTGTTGGTTTTTTCTAAATATTCTGTATAATCTGTTAATTTTTGCTGCTATAGTAATTAATCTATGAAATATAAACTGATCAGTAGAATGCAATTACATTAGTTTGTGTTTTATTATCAACAAAAATGTTAAAGATTTTCAATTAGTGCATGGCCAAAATTGTTATTAAAGTTAATTTTAAAAATGCACATTTTTTTTTTTTTTAAAGTAGTTACCAGTGCATTCAAATGTTCAGTCCTTAGCCTTTTCCTAAGTGTTATGAGAATTTCTCTTTTTAAAAGTTCTGTTTAAAGTTCTGTTTTAAAAGTTCTGTTTAGTCTGATGCGGAATAAAATGAATATTATATTTCTTTTATCATTTTTTGTTGTAGAATTTCTTTTTACTGATCTTATTAAGAATGTCAATTGCATTGAAAATAATTTTTTGCAACTTTTTTTTTGTCCCATATAATATAAAGTTAACTTGTTAAATAGCTATTAATAAAAATTACATAACATAAAAGAAAACTGTCACAACTATATATTTATATTCAAAATTAGCATCACAATAGTTATGATCTGTGTAGAATACTTATGTGATACAAATTCTGAATGGAAATCAACTTAAGATTTTCTTGGCCTCTGTTTTTATTGTTTACTAAAGTGATTCTTGTAAATAGGTCAATAAAAATATTGTATAAAATGTAACCACTCATATAGTTCAAATGAAGAATGATTTTTGTAATTTAATAATTCTCAGCAATTGATATGGATTTCTACTAGTCACTAATTAGCTGTTTAACTTTGAGATACTATAGAATTGATTTCGAGACATTTCTTGTAAATGGTTAAAACTAATAATTTCTTGGAACAAATATTCTAGGATAAATAATAATTTTTTCTGCCCTTATATTCATTTTATGGAAGAATCAACATGTGGTTTGCAAAATGGTGTACTTTTTCTTAATTGGTAAAAATATAATATTATGTAATAAAAATCTTTTATATTTCATCATGGCACTTTTATAATTGTTAAAAGAAAATAATAATAGCGACGCAACAAAAACACATTTTTGTATGGTGGTGCTCGATATGTTACAACATTCTAACTTGACACTGTTTTTAATAGAATCAATGATTTTACTAATTTTTAAGTGTGAAGCTCTTTTCTGAGACAGAAGCTAAATAATTAACAATGCCGGCCTTTAGCCGATTGGACCGATTGCTCCAAATAAGGCCTCGCGTCTAAGGGGGCCAGCGCCAGAGTAAATTGTAATAGAAAAGAAAGAAGTATTGAGTTATTATAAGCATACCGCTTTTACATGGGGAGAAACATGCATGGCACTGATTATCAGCCTTCAGCCCTACATCAAGGGACTGCCATCGTTTTGAATAGAGGACTGGGTCGCTATATACAAATCGCTAATAACGAAATTTTGCTTAACACGAAGTTAATATTGGGCTCCATCGATCAAATCTGGGGAGCAGTATTAATTCATTCCTTTAACACGAAATATCACTTGAGACGAAAAGAAAAAACTCTTTGAGAGTCAAGAACTTCTTTGATTTCCCCGCATTCATCCATGACCCTTGAAACAAGGGGCAGGAGAGACAGACGGGCTGGGGTGTCTAAGGGCAGGGGAAAAGATTTTATTGAGGGAGATCCTTTGTGTGGGTCCGCATACCAGTGATGCTTTGCCCCTGGCACTGCTGTCTTTCTGCAGCTTTGCATTCATTGTGGATGGAAAGAATTGTTCATGGTGGATGAAGCAAAGGATTTCTCTCTCCAGGAATAATATTCCCACCCTTCTCACTT
>BGPR01005426.1:67214-93836 GCA_013235015.1 Araneus ventricosus | reverse complement strand
AAACGTAAAATAGCTCTCGTAATTAAATGTTTCAGCCATTTCGCCAAAGCAAGAAACTTCAGGGTTCCCTTGCTGCTCATAAAGTTAATTTGACATATTCATTTAAGTAAGACAGTTTCTCTTCTTGTGTGATTTTTCTGCCGGATAAGGGTGCTTTGTCCGGTCCTTGGCGAACGGAATAAACTGAGGCCGTTTAGGAAAGCACTAACACTTCATCACGCACGAAGCCACATAGTGATTCGGAACAGTAGTTAACTGTTGACGCTGGATCCTACTCACGCAATTCGTTTTGCGCGATGGCACGTTGCCAAATGGGAAAGCCGTCATATTGTCCCAATAATGAAGCCAAAGGTGGAATACTGGAAAAAAAAGGACCAGAGAGAGAGGGTCCTAGGGCAGGAGTTTCTTTATGGTTTAAGCGGAATCTCTTCTTTTTTTTAATATTTTACTTCGAAATTCGAGCTTGTTTCCAATTTAATTAGGAATCTAGAACTAATTTGCATGTGCAATCCAAGCATGGCAAACTCAAAAGCTACCAAGGGCCAAATTAATAAATTTCAAGTTTACCAGAGTTACAAAATAAATAAATATAAAAATAAAAAATAATTTTTTTAAATATTAAATAAATAAAAATAATAATAACATTCTTAAAACTCTTAGAACGTAGAATGTTATTATTGTTTATAATTCTTTAAAAACGTAGTCATATATTAAAACCAACTATATATAAAAAAAAAAAGTTGCAAATATATCGTTTTGTTCCCTAACATTTAGTGTTCTTCGTTAACGGAACAAAAGCAATGTAAGATAATAGTAAGCAAAGTTTACTCTCCAGCGAGTCCAAAGTGAATATTGTCTAGACGTCTGGAGCAATTTTACGTGTTTAGCTTAAACACTTCCCTTGACTTTTAAGCAAAAGTTTTTTCGAACTATGCAGTCAATAAAGAAGAAATATTAACAAAAATATTTTCTTAAAACTAGTATATTCTTTAGACAACATTAAGCGCTCATTTTGTTTTCTGCATAAAAAGTTTGCCTTCACCGTTATTATATCTATTCTATTCTCTCAGAAATGTTACATATACTTCACTTCTTCTAGGTCACTGGCGCTATTTACTGTCTGTTATCTTTTCATCTATTCCCTAAATAATTTAATAAGTTGCTAGCCGCCCTCCGGCACCCCCTTTGCTCAGCACTATCCTTGCCACCTGGCTGCTTCGAGGCTCTCAGACACTACTTTTTTCAGTTTTAAATACTGCATGAAGATCAGTGGAAGAGATCATGAAAACAAAGTAGATTTTGTATTCTTTGTAGACGACAAATTCCTTTAAAATTATAAAATCTTTGAATAAACCTCATCTAGTTGTAATGTTTTGTATAACTTTTTCACGAATTTCGGCGTGAAAATACAGAATGATATCGCCTTAAATAAAAGTTTCCATCACCTAAAATAGGTATTTTACAATATTTTTGACACGCCATTTTGATGCAACTGTTGAGACCTATATATTTAAAATAAAATTGTAAAGTCTTCAGACAGTTAATTAGCCCCCACCACTCGACGGATTTCGGTAATTTTTATTTCATATGAAAGCCTATGACGTCTAGATATGTTATCAAGAGTCGCCTGGCCCGCACCACCCTCCATTTTAGAACGAAATCGAAAAAACATTTCTCCACCATACATTATCTATATGTTTTTTCAATCGTTCGAAAATGGGGGGGACAGGCGACCCTTTATGACATATCTAGACGTCATAAACTTTCAAATGAAAAAAGAATTGTCGAAATCGGTTGAGTGGTTGAGGCTGGAGGACTCGGTGGAGGTTTTTTTCACCAAATTATTTTAAATATATAGATTCTTATATTCTTTTTAGTGATCGAATCGGATATTTCGAGTTTTAAGTTCTGTTTCTCGGTAACTGTCTAAAATGTTGTATATAATATTCCAGGAATAAAAATAGAGAATCAAGGTGAATTTCAATATTGTTAAATTTTGTCCCTAAGATTTGTTCATGGTAGTCGCAAAAGCCAGTCAGATTGGAAACTGTCCCTAGCAGATACATAGGATAATTCGGTTTTAGAAGATGGTAGCTTGATTTTTTTGGGGATAAATATCTTAGATTCTATTTTATTACCTGTTTAAGTGTTTAAACAGTAGTGACCAGGGAACTTTATATGAGCGTCGCTTGGCAATGCTTGAGTTTGCTTAGCTGCGCTGTTGGCTTACAAGATCAGCAAGCTAGGCTCTCCTTAACAGCTTCGTTCAGCGAAGATTAAGTTAATGTGGTAACTTAGAGTGCGTTTCTTATTAGCCTCATCACTAAAAAAAAACAACCTCATATTGTCTTTGATAATTTCTTTGACAGAGATTCGTTTTAAGAAGTGAAATGCGAAAATTCAAGCAACTGTTTTTATTTATAATATTTTGATACTGCTCTTAAATTGAATTGCCTGTAAAAAAAGTCTATTAAAAATTAAAACTATGAAATAAGTTACTAGTTTACACCAGTTTCAGTTCGATTAATTTTATTTTCAGAAATCTGCACAGTTTTTAAACTAAATTCATGAATTATTGTAGCATTTCACCAAATATACTACTGTCTTCAAAATAAGATTCATTATTGCGAAACATGCTGTTGAAATCACACATATTTATTTCCTTATGTTAAAAATTCTTTCATTCTTTAGCACATAAAAAGTATTACATATCCAGAAGTACATTTATAAATCATATTATGAGAATTCTGAAATAATAAAAATATCCCCAGCTTTGATTTGCTAACAAGCATAGCTTTCTTATTTACCGTAATTCCCTCTTTTTCAATTACTTGTTTGAAGTTTCAAGTAGTTATTATATTTACGCAAATTCTTTTCGATAACAATTTAATAATTTATTCCGTAATTTAATAATCTATGGAACTAAATATTAATCAGAAATTTTTCGTATTCTTTCGAACTAAAACTGTGTACAAACGCTGATATATAATTCTTATTTGTGATTATTTTCATATATCTCAAAAAACAATGACTTTCAAGATGGAAAAAATATTATTAGGGAACTCAGATTTAATCCAGACGTTTCTGACATCTGGGATAAGTTTTTTCGATAAAACTTTTCTTCCAAGTCTGGTAAAGAAAAAAAAATTGGTTCAACTTTATTTTAAAGGATTGTTTAGTATTGTAAAATTGAAATTAAATATATATTACTTTGTTTGCTTATAGGACAGCGCCACCAAGTGACAAAGCAATGATGCGGTACTATTCAAGAAATTAATGTTGTGAACGAAACACTTTTCTTATTGTAAACCATTTATAAAACCACTTATAAAACCCAAATGATTTTTATTCCACATTTCTTAGTATCTTTCGTTAACCAATGGCTTATTAGAGAATACCCGCATATTTCAAAACATTTTATATAACTTCTGAGGGCTTTTTTCCTTATCTTGCTTCGTTAGTGTAGTTTAATTGATTAACATAATTCAACATTCGATTATTTTCAATTTGAAGACAATGAGCCTTTACCTCAAAGACAACCAGTTGAAATTTTTGATTAAGTGTTTAGCTCTTTATGAAGCCTAGGAATTATACTTACCCCCAAATTTATCTTTTCAACGTACATGGCGAGCTATTTTCTATTTGGTGAGCTATTTATTACTAGCGGAGATTCTGTCTCTCAATAACTTCAGAAATCACAAAAAATATTAACAACACTTTCATCACATAATGTGATTTTAAAAATCAAATAATGTATTATTTAATTAATATCATTAATTTTATGAGAAAGTAGTGTACCAACACCAAACTCTAAAAATAAGATTGGCGCATGTTGTCGAAAAATTTTTCTATTATCCAAAAGACTAGATATTTCATTTTCATATCGCAAACCGTAACGAAGTATATTAATTGGTTAATTGCTTATTAATTAATCAAGAAATAAAATTGATTTTATCTCATAAACTAAACGAATTTCTTTTATAAATCAACCTCAATCCCAAAAATATTTTAATATACCATTACTAGAAACAAATATCCCTTTAAAGGATAGACTTTAGAAGCGGTTCATTTAATCAGTTAAATTTTTGAACAGAAACCGATACTTTCAAGTCTAAACTCAAAGATAAGTTCATCGATGAAATGCATCGATGAAGAGTTCGTGTGTCACATCGTCGCATTTTTAACTAATCGTTTGTGCATGACACACATTATTGTTCAAAATAAAATACCAATTAGAAAAGTTAAAACATTCTACGACTATCGCGGCCCTATGCAAATATAAAGTGATTTAATTTCATAGCACTTTTCATATTTTTCTTTATTTAATGTCATGATTGAATGTCAGTTTATTAGGCCATTAGTCACGTAAGAATGTCAGTCATTAGGTTGTTCGGTGACTTAAAAGAACGTTTCCTAAACCTTTATTTCAATGCGCAATGAAATAATTTGTAGTTTTACAATATTTTAATACACTTCTTCATTTCTTACCCAAAAAAAATCAAGAAGTTACCAATGAACTTAGTTGAATGTTTTTACAGCGTAAGAATCATATAATAAAATTGTTACCATAATTTCTTAACAATAGGTCTGAAATTGAGAAACTTTTTTCAACAGCCATTGTACCCTTAAGGAAGCATAGAACTGAAGCATTTTATGAGGACTGAAGCATTTTATGAGGATTTTAACATTGCTTCAAACATAGCGCTTAGAGTCTACTACAACCTTCACACATAATTTCATAATCTGAAATAGTTTCTATAATCGCAGCTGCTTTTATTGCCAACTGTATTTCAGTAGAGGACTCATTTTATTGCTCTCCCTATGCAAAGATTGGATAGATTGTTAATAAGTTGAATTAATTGGCCAAAGTTGACAATCTCCTTTTGTTCTATTTTTCTTAAAGGACTACAGCTATTTATGATATATATGTAATAACTTAACATTTTTCTAATTTTAAAAACGCTTTTTAACTTTTAATTAACAAAATTATTTCTGCTTAAGCTCTAGTATAAAAATAACTGCCATAGTAACTGAAAGAAGTCCGGATTCAACCGGCTTTCAGCGTAAGGGAATTTCCCCGCTTCTAAGTATAAAAACCCGCCGCGATGTTGTAACGCCCTTTTTACTTTCTCGAAGAGAAAGTATTGTAATCGTCAAAAAATTCGAACTCGAGATTTTTACGATTCTCCACATTTTAGACCTCCCTGAATCCGAAAAACACAAATTTGGAATTATGTCTGTCTGTGTGTCTGTGAACACGGTAACTCAAAAACTATTAAAGCTACAGCGATAAAATTTGGTATGTGGTCTTTACATAAAATTTGTAGGTTTCTATCAAATTTGGGACAAAATCCGTCGATGGGAAGTCTGTCTGTCTATCTGTATAATCGCATAGTTTTGAACGCAATAATTTCTTTACAAAATTACTTCGATAAATGAAATTTGGTATGTGGCTTTCTAACCTTAATGGTAGATTTGTGTCTACCTTTTGTGTCAATTGGTTAAAAAAAAGGCGTTGAAATTGCAAATTTCGTTTCCTTTATCTTGCACCCAGCCCTATTGGTAATCACGCCGGCTTTTAATTCCACATTCACGTTGGACGACCATTCGGAAATCGTGGTATGACGTTTCGCTTATTTTTTTCCACTGCGTTAGGGGTTCTTGTTCGTTTTATTGCCTCTTAGCTTATTTTCTTCTCTACATGTGTTAGGAGTATACGAGAAAGTTTAGGGGAGACCACTCCCGCTGGTTCACCATGTAATTTCCTTTCCGTCAAAAAGCTGCCTTTGCGCGTAAGTTTCATCCATGGCCATGGAGTGGCATTTACTTTTAAAGATATTATAACTATTAATTTCATATAATCTGCATTATCATCTTTAAAATGGATAAATAGAAACTGAAATAAAGTATTGATTGGATCAACGACTGCTTTTTTATTCAAGATGTTTGCTCTACACTTTACCTACGAAACATCATCATATATATATTGATTTTTATTTTTTTCTATGTTTTAACTATTTTTTGTAAATACTCATCTCTGTATGCTAGCCGAGACTGGGATGTTTATTTATTTTTTTAAATTTCTTGTATGGTTCCTTGTTAATTTGTGGCTTCCTGCATCTTTTTTTCTTATTTTCTTTGTTAATATTATTTTATTTTGATGTTATTTAGCTATTAATTAAGAAACCGTTTTATGAAAAGTTTGAAATTCTGTTTAGGAAGAATTGAAATTGTGATAAGAAATTGTGTATAGGTTGTTTTAGCCTTTACCTTATGAAGCAGTGTACCTTGTATCGAATATTTGTGCTTGAATATCGAATTTTCTGGTGTTCTTCGGAACTGCCAGTGGCTCGAAATTTATGTGTGCGTAAGGACAGGTCATATTACTAGCTATATATAACCTTAATGCGTGGCTTGTAAATTAGATTGGTAAAATTAGATTGTAAGTTAGATTAGGTAGTAAATTAGATGAATAACTTGGCGTCCAAAGCATAGTTTGGTAGCCCATAAATGATTTTGTTCTATATACCGAATTTTAAGTTATTTTTCTGAATATTGACATTTAATTCAAAGAAAAGAAAACAAAACAATACCTGATGTATTTTTTATCTTCAAGTTGTATAGCAATGAACCTTTAATTTACATCAACAGTCTTTACTTTTATATTTTATACATTAAACATACGAAATTTAGAAAACAGTATTTGTTAGGACATATCACCCAAATAATTCAATGCTAATAACTGGCGGCCTTCTATGACATTGTCACCCGATGCTAACAAAGAACTTCTCATGTATGCGGGTCTTAACATATTAACACAACATAACAGCTTCTTCTCTAGAGCTCATGGCTTATATCGGTTTGCTATAGATATAAGGGTATTTATTAGAAAAGAAAAACTACTCCATAAAGGTGCAGAACGAAAATTTACATTAAGTATGAATACATGAGGCATGAATTACAGAAATGCGTGCCATAAAGATAAAAATGAGACCATGTGATGCCCAAATATGCACGGAAAACACTACGACATATGAGCATTAGAATAAAAAGGGTAATGTTGCATTGTATGTGAAATACAAAATAAACAATTTGCGTTATACAAAAAGGAAAAAAGAAAACCATTAGACTATACTAAAATAAAAATTACAAAAATTGCACTATATGAAATACAAAACAGCATTACCGTTAAAATCAAATTAAGGATGTAACTATGAATAAATTTAAAGCTTTGTAGATTTTTGCGAAAAGCGACGACACTTTTAAAGACTGCAACAAAAGAATGAAACTGGGATTCGCATTGCATATTTCATCAAACATTTTTATGTCAACTTCTAAACAATGACATTTTGAAATAAATCCTTGCTTTAAATGGCTTCTTTGACTTTCAACTTAAAATAAAAATGTTAAATTCAATGCAAAATCAATCTATTTCAATCAGTATTATTTCATAATTTTGTGAGCATCGTTAATGACAACTTAAGTCATCAGCTTCGATAGGTATAAGATCTATTCAAATACATTATAATTTATGGAGTTTGTGAGTTAGGAGGTGCATCGTTGAATTTCTAGGTAAATTTACCATCCAATTAATCGTTCGGTCACTGCATCTCCGTCAAGTGGTCTCTTTGTGTGAAACATACTTGGATTCAGAATGATGAGAGATGTGCAAATGTAGTAATCTGCGAGATTAGATGGATGAGGGACGTCGTGCAGCTTCAAGTGTTAACTTACGCTGATATGATTAATCCTTCACAAGATTTTCAGTTTGATTTCCAAGTCATATTTGGTTTTGTCATTGAAAAACAAGACATTTTGATCTTAAAGTTATAATTGGCGCAAAAAATAATAAATTTCGAAACGTAACAAGGTATAATTTATGCCTTTAATAACAATAAGATAATTATGTATTGAACAATTTTTGAATGCCGTTATTATTTTATATGTTTAGCTTTCATTAGCGTTTTTCATTGATAAATCTCTAATATGGTATTCGATTATTCACCATTAAAAAATTTAAGCTATATTGCAGGATTGTCAATTGGGTTTTGGTGGATAAATATTAAACATGCACTCCCCTCCAAAAGTTAAGAAACAACCTGTTTTCTGGGTTTTAATCGCAATTAAATCTTAATATAAATAAAAGTCATTGTGGGTATGTGTGTATGTGGGTATGTGTGTATGTGGGTATGTATGTATGTGGCTACGTTCCACATCTCCTCCTAAACCAATGGACGGTTTTCAACCAAATTTTGTACACTTATTATTTAAGACAAGGGGAAGACACTTATGAACTTTTCTAAGTCCAAAAGTTAATTAAACAGGCAGTTAATTAGAAATTAACCGAATCCGTTTTTCCGCCATAACTTGGGAGCAAATTATCCGACAAAAAATATTTTTATACCATCTTAAAGTTCAAATTTTTACTTTTTTGATGATACCAATTTTATTTCTGTGACATTTTCCCTTCGATTGTTATTAATTTTTAAAAGTTCCATGATTTTTAAAAACGTGCAGACGATTTTGAAATAACGAAGATTTATAGCTACTCCGTTGCTAGGCAACGGTTAGACTTTGAACTAATTCACCTTTTTTTTCTGTGTATTTAATTGTGTCTGTCTGTTTGCTACGCATTTACGGCAAAACTACCAAACCGATTTGGATGAAAATTGGCAGAGTTGTAGCTTGAAACCCAAGAACGGACATAGGGTAGGTGACATCATGTTAAATTCATTATTTTTTATTGCAGATAATTAAATAATTAACAAGCGATTTGCGATGAAGATTTCTATTTTATTTTTCAATCAACTGTCACGTGATCCTTAAGGAATGCGTAAACAAAATGAAATGTCACGTGATCCTTCAGAAAAGTGCAAGCATTTGAAATGACTTATTTTTAAAGTCAAGCATCACATGACCTTTCTGAGAAAAGAAATAAATAATTAATTTGTGGAATAATAATTGAAAAATAGACGCCAGGACAGAAAACCAATGATAGATATGATATAGTTTCAAGATTTTTTGGATTAAAATTTAAAAACTAAAGTTATTTATAACTAAAGGAAAATATCGTTCAATGTTTACTTAAAATAAGAGCCTAATTTAGTGGATAGCTTGCCAAAATAATTCTTTATCTCTCTTTTTATCGACATCCAAGATTTGTTTGGCTGTTAAATTTGTAACCAAACGATTTGGATAATCACTGGCGGTTAACTTCTAAACCAAACGATTTAGCTAATTGCAATAGTTCCATTTCGAATTTTAATGCTTTAAGAGCTTTTTTCAACCGATTTAAAAAGAAAGGATTGCATAAACCCAATGAACACGGAATTCAGCGTTTTGTTTACTAAAGAAAGAACTGATTCGAACTTGGCGCTTGATACAGTTGCCAAATAGATTTGGCGATTGCTAGAGATTCAAACAGTGTATTAAATTGGGACTTTTTAAAATTGTTCACAGTACAGAGGAACTGATAAGCAAGGTTTATCCTTCCCTATAAGCTAATAAGAGGAATAGAGATTGTTTGTTGATTGGGTAATTTTGGCACTGACTAATGAAAGTTTAGGTCAGATAAATAAAAAAAATGCTTCACAAATGGAGGGATGTATTACAGAATATCTATCTGTGGATACGGTAATGGCCAATAACAAGTAAAATCATATCCTGTAGAGTTCTTCAACCCCATAGAATTTTCAGGGATACCTTCCGACAAGCTGAGATTAAAATTCGGCGTGCCAGAACTATTCATACGTAACCTCGATGTACCGAGACTGCGCAATGGCACACGGTTTCAAATTACACACTTAGGACCAAAAGTCGTACTAGCTACTGATATGACTGGCATAGCGAGAGGTGAGAGTGCTAAATTCTACGCATTCCGATAAAACCGAAGGATTTACCATCCCAGTTCAAAAGGTAACAATTCCCTTTAAAATTAGCATTTGCCAGGCTCAGGGTCAGACACTCAAAGGGGCAGGCGTACAATTGGAAAAATCATATTTTTTCCGTTGGTAACTATGTGTGGCATGTTCGCTTGTGTCCAGCCCACTAAACCTCTACATCGGTGCAAAAAACGCGAAACAAAAAACGTCGTATACAAAAGTGTGTTATCATATATAAACAATTTACCTAACTGTAACAGCAGACACGTGTACAGTACACTCCTGTTAGTCGTCCAATTATGTATTATCAACCATCAGAACTTTTAATTTCCCCTTTCTACATATAACGAAACATTTACATTCTTGAATTTTAAAAAAGTAACAATTCAAATTCTTCGGGCACGAAGTCGCTGGTAACAGCTAGTTAATAATAAATCTTCACATGTGAATGAATTGTTTATTATTCAATTTATAAACTAAACTTATAACTTTGTGAATAAGGCATAAGTTACAAATTTACAACTACACTCTTCACGAAAGTCCATTATTAACAAAACAATGTAATGAAAACTTTTACTGAACAAAATATTGATTAATTTATATTATATATGTCCTCCTCTAACTGAAGCACGCTCTTGCCATAGCTTTTCCATTCTTAGAATTAAGTTGTCGGTCACCTGAATTGGAAGAGTAGACCATACACGTATTAAACCTTCATTAAGCTCATATACAGCTTCAGGTTGCTTGAGGCTTTTTGAATATCCAATTGCCTCAGTAGGTAGTGCCAAACATGTTTGATAAGGTTGAAATCTCAGAATCCAGATGACCAGTCCATATTTTTCAAACCCTACTCCTCTAGACATTAATTCGCAAGGATGGTACGATGAAAGTCAGCATTATCATTCATTAGCGTGAGGCTAACTCCGCAGCACCAGCATACGATCTTACATATGAATCAAGAATCTCATCTCGATATCCTGCTTCAGGTACAGTTCCTCCATTCCCACATGAAGGTAACCCAAAGATATTCCAGCCTAAAACATGATTCTACCTCTTCCATAGTTGCCTTTTCCCCTAATGTAAGGCTGGTTGTTCCTGGTGCCCTGTACTCTCCAGATCTGAGTACAACCAGCATCATATTCCAAAGTAAACTTGGACTCATCTGTAAAGAGTACTGACCTCTACTGTCTCTGGCATAACATAATCTGACACATCTCTGAGTCGTATGAAAGGAAACACACAGAATTGGTCTTCGTGCATACATACTTCTATTATAAAGACGCATTCAAGTGGAAGATATTCTTCTTCCTGTTGCTGAAAATTGTTCAGAAGTGATCTTTCTTCTAGCCGAAAGATGCAATTAATCATAATTGTTGTTGTTGTCGGACACCACCCCCGTTACCATGACTAGCACATAGACAGGATTCGCGGTGGCACCCGTGTATCTGCTACTATCCGCTACTCCCCAGCCACTCTTACAGGCTGGCATTCACTTTGCAGACCTCTAACCCCTCTCCCGACACTAGGGACACGCTATGTCGAAACAGTCACGTGCCTGTAGTCATCACTCTCTGTGAAGCTCCATTCCAGGTGTCCGCCACAAAGGCTCAATACACCGAACCCAAATGGGCCAACTATAAACGTCAACAAGCAGATAATCATCAGATGGGATTATTACACTTGGACGACATGAGACAAGTCTCCTTTTAAATAGATTTTCCTGTTGTAAATGATTCCAAAGTCTTCAAATCACACTGCGAGAGGCGTCGAGACATCTTTCAGAGCGTTGAGACGTCTTTTAGTAACAGCTTGTTATAAGCCCATTTTCATCCACTCGACTACCCTCAACCTTAACAAATAAGATAAATTATTTCTCCTGGACATAACCAATAACAATTCCGCATTCAAAACTGATGGCCAACAAACATTATTCAGAAACATCCACAATTTTAACAAGAAGCTAACGCAAAAATCAGAGATACGGTTGACATTTCTTACAAAAAAAATGGTTACTCTATTTTTTTCATCTGATATAATGATTGTAGCTAATTTTAATATACAGGGTGCCTACTTAAGTCCCTTACACCCCCCCCCCCCCCCTTAACTTCAAAACGACGCCAGCTGTAGTGATGAAAGTGATCCCTAGGTATAATGAAGCGTCTAGGCGCTACGAGATAAGACCACTTACAGCGCCACCTAATGGGCAGACTGCGTAATTACAGTTGCTATCTTGAAACCGGTACGATAAGACCTCGAAAATATATATCCGTCATTTAATTGGAATAAATATGTTCCAGCAGTCTGATAAATTTCAAAATCTAGTTTTCATTTCAGGAACATTGTGCAGACTACAGTATAAATTGACATTATATCAATGACGCACTTTCATCTTCAGAAAGCGAGTTATTTGCTGACAGTGACAATGACAAGCGTACTATATAGCATCCCCAAGAAACAATGGAAGAAATGCGTAATTTATTACAATATATATGGATAGCTTTTGCATACAATGAATTTACATCAAACCAGAATACATTATATAATAATCTTTATTAAAATAATGCGATATATATGAAGTGAGTTTTAATTAATCTACAGCTTTGAACTGAAATAACTTCTCAGAGCCTCACTAGATGTCGCGCATAAAGAGAGAGGGTATAAAAGGAAATTGTTTAACCACACTTTCATCCTTTTTCAATGTGTTTTCCAAACCGTCATATTCAATATAAGATCATATTTTTGTATTTAAAAATTGTTCTTTATGTGGTGAAAACACAACATTATTCTTACGAGTCTGCTAGTTGTCTTCAACATAAAAAAACGACCAAAGCCTTCTAGAGCAATAATAAAAGGTTCTGATGCGAAAATTTGAAAATTTTGGTTATGTTCAAAAAGATTTCAAATGATTTTTTTTTCTAGGATGACCTATTGTGAAAGTTCTTGCTTTGAAAGCATTATTCATTAAATTCCATTCCTGTGTCCTTTTCAATAAAAAATGCTTGCAATGTTTGCAGCGACTCAAAAGTTATTTCAGTTCAAAGTTGTTGGTTGATTAAAACTCACCTTGTATGTCCTAGGAACAGACTAATTAGAACATCTATGTCCCAGCCTGTAGCTTAGAACTGAAGTAAAAAGAATGTGTTTTATTCTATTATGCTCAATAAATTCCTAGCCTAAATGTAGCCTACGTCTGTTATTTCCTTTAACCCCTTTTTGGTCCGCTTTGAGCGTTATACGTTCGGCTTTTTTATGCCCGCACTATCAGCATCTCATGTGTTGTGACGTAGAGAAAAATTGCATCGTTGAAAGTGAATATGTCGCTAATTACACGTCTCGTTATATTATAATAATATATCTCGTTCATTATATGTAAGTAACTACACAATTATTTTTTATATTTCTGAATATTGCTAAGAGATGGCGCAAATAGTCCTAGTTTCTTCATGTTTTCGCGGTGAGATTTTCCGCTTTGAATGGAAAACATAATTATTTGTATTTTCTGCAATAAAAAAAATGCTTTTTCGAAAAAATATCCGATCAAGAAGGGGTTAAACGTTTGGCGAACAGGATGATTTTATAGCCAAGAGCTTTGTGCCCGCCATGTTTTGAAATAAAAAGTAGGAAACCCGATTAACAACATCAGTCCATTTGAATAAAAAGCCCCATTATATTTTCATATACATTACAAATTAAACATTTGCATTCACAGCAGACCTAAATACAAGTTTTTACAGGAAGTTTAACCAAATAATTCTTTCATAATATTTTTATTAGAATATCTCTTACCGATACGTCGATATCATCGATCTTTTCTTTTCACAGACTCAAAGTTGAGTTGTTTTCCTCAAAATAGGTAGACGACAATCGCCACGAGTGCTTAAAATAAAGCTACAAAATGAATCCGTCTCGCCAGGGTTAAAAACTATAAGAGCGAATATAAGATAAGGTATTTCTATTGTAGTTATACATACAGAAAATGCAAACATTTACCTCTATTTAATATTAGTATCAGTTAACATTAATCGAGCCTCATTCAATTCAAAAATCAATCAGTTCATCACAGAACATGGGCCCTTCGTGACCTATCTCCACAGGTTCGGTTTATGTTCACACGATCGTTACGTTTGTGGCGATAAAAATGATCCAGACCACTAAGCAGACTGCACAGTACAAAACCCTTTCATTCCAAGAATCCCAGTGCTGAAAACTTATCGACCTGATGTGAAAGTATTGTTCAAAACAAAAGATCCCTGGCACGACTCATGAATATTATAAAGATCCTAAATGAACGATGTCATGGTATCATCATTCATTAAGATTCTTCTCGCTTCCACCAGCCAATAAGACATTCAATGCAGGCTTTTTCAGTAAACTTTGTGTCCTAATGGTTGTTGCTGTTGTTGTTTTTAATTTTGATTTTTTTCTCTCCTTTCTGTAATTCTTCTTAACGCTGAGAGGATTTTGTATAACGTAAACCTATTCTGGTCGGTTCCCTCCGGATGGATTAATAATAATAATTTTTATTACTTATTTCCTTGAAACATCTGATTTTTTACAGGGAATATCGAGGTTCTTTGAGTCAATTTTAATAGTGTACACCAATATGAGATAGAACTTGAAGTCACGGTTTTGAGTAAATTTTCAATAACGATTTAATTGGTTTCAAAAAAAGTGTGCGATTTAGTTCAACGAATAATTCTTATCGGATTTTTCTGCATGCAAGGGAAGCATAAAACTGCACTTCATTTGCATCAAAAACACTTAGTCTAATTAAGCCTTTTATAGAGTTACCATACATGTAATTGAAGTACAACACATACAAGTAATTGAAATACAACAGATTACACTAGATGCTGCATCGAATTGAATCAACACCTACCAGAGTCCTCCTTTACCCACTAGCACAATCACCACATTATCTAGCACACTGTGACAGTAATAGGATTCCACGGCCACCAATTGTTCGATCATGGAAAGGGACACAGCGCCATTATCAAACACTACAGCACTTTCGCTGAAATTAGCATTTGGAACACCGTGGTTCTTGTTGCTTCAAGAGGGATCACGTATCGGTTGGTTAATCAATAACGCCAGCTTTACGAACGTTATTTCAAAATGGACATTTTAAGTTCGACAAATTTAATCAAATGAGTAATACCTATTTTTGATTTTTGGAATGTACAAGGTGGTTAAAGTAACATCCGTTCAGGGAAATATAGAGAAATAATTGTTTGTCAAAAATCTGGAGATGAAATCAGAAATCGTAAAGTGTAATATAAATACACTAAACAGAATTTAATTCGCATTCATAATATACTTTAATTCTTAATAAACGTTTAGGAATTTTCTTCCCCACGGTAATCACTGCGGCTTAATGCCCTTATCATATCGTTTTCAGCACATCATGATTTTATGATTATTGCTTTGACTTGAATTTTTTCTTTTTTAATACTCTAATTAAAGCGATTTTTATATGATTTTAAGATTTTTGCTTTGACCTCTAGTTCTTTGATAAAAAAAAATATTATTTTTCTTTTAATGTACTAATTTGGTTTTTTTATAATTTTCTACTTTAATACAATTCATAATTCATTATTTTAATCAGTTTTTCTCGAGCTTGCCAACAGATTATCAGCCTTTCATAAAATATCAATATTAAATTAAAATTGAATAATTAGTTGATAAATAAGTTCTGAAAATATTAAAATGTTGTATTGTCATCGGAAACACGAAACTTTACGGAATTTCAGAACTCTTCCACATCGGGTAGAGAGCGAAAATTCGGTAACAGTGCAACGCCCTTACAAAGCTGGGGAAAAAATACCCTCTACTTAAATAAAAGCTTATAAAAATCAATGGTCAGACGAAAGTCAGACCTCGGTACGTACATCTCAAAGTATGAGGAAACAAATGACTCAAAATGGCGAAACTAGGATGGGCAGACAGGATTTTGCGAAAAAAAAATGCAGGTTTTTTTAAATGAACTTCTCATAATCTGGCGGTTTCAGAAATCCAGCAGTCCTTTAGTCTGATATCTGAGAGATTATAGTACATTTGGTTCCGTCTGTATTCAACCGTAACTTATGAAACAATTTCGGGTGTCATATATTTAAAATTATTTTGTATTTATATTCAAAATTATATTAGTTTAGATGCCACCCCAAAATAGCCCAAGCCATAAGAGCCTTGATGAAATAGCCCATGACAGAAGAGCCCAGACAAAATAACCTAAATGAAAATAGTACATTATTACATTACATTACACCACCTGCATCCCCGTGTTTAGAGCCATTTGGCTCCTTTCCGGTTTGGATGGATGGAGGCGAATTTTGTTTTTTAAGAAGGGACAAAAACAAGTAACAGGTACAAGAACAAATGAAAATGAAACATACACTGGACAGAATAACATAGAAAACAATACAAAATAGAAAAAAATACGTAGAGGGAAAAAAATCATAAGTAGCCGGAAGTGTGTGTCAGTCTGGGTGGATGAGTGCTCAATGATTATCCTCTACAATGAGATTGTTCTCATCACATATGTAACGTATTAAGAGTCGAAGTCGGGTTCTTGAGAAGTTGTTCGTGAGAATGTTTTTCAACCACTGTAATTTAAGTGACACTGTTGGAGTTTGGAAATGCCAGGAGAGGGTAAACGGACATTTTGTGGCATAGTGAATTGGATCTCCTTTTTCTCCGCACGAGCAGTTGTCATGTGTTCGAAGATTGAAGCGAAGAAGGTATGAAGGGAAAGGCCCGTGTCCTGTAACGAACATTATCTCTTCTCTATTCCATCCTACTGGCTTGTTTGAGACCCTAGGCAATATGTCGTGTGTACTGCGGCCAGCTTCTCCAGTAAATGACATTAAAAACAATTTCTGTTGGGTCTAACAAAATTCTATATTTAAATTATTCATTTGAGTTATGAAACTTTTATGCGTGACCCATCAAAATAGCGCAAGCCATAAGAGCCCCGACAAAATAATGTTTTTTAATGTATTTGAATTTGAGTTATTTTGTAAAGGCTATTTTATCTTCGGCTGTTTTGTACGGGCTATTACGGCACTGGCTATTTTGTCTTGAGCTGTTTTAACGGGTCACGTTTGTATATATATGCTATATTAATTTCAAATTAATGTTGTTAATGTTTTGCTCTGTATATTACTCTTTGTTATTCTAAATTCTATTCTAATTTTAATCTGTGTTCTTTGGTATTTATCTGTGTCTTATGCAATTTCCATACACCCTTTTGGGTAAGAGGAATCGATGAGGATTAAATAGATAAATAAAATGTTTAATGTATAAAAATAGGTTTAAGAAACTTCATAAAATTCCTTTGTGAACCACGCACAATTAAAATTAAATTTTAAATTTAAGCATGAAATATTTTTGAGATTCTAATTATTTCTGCTCAAAATCTAATAACCATATGCCATATCTTTCAAGCAAAAAGTACGCTTCACTTGTTCTATGAAATAAAATGTAAATCAAGGGAAAGATATTAAAAATGAGCCACATTTTTAGAAATAATTCCAAATATCTCAAGATTATTAGATTACAAGATTATTTTTCAATTCTTCAGGTCTATCCTTCAAAATTTTCTTTATAAAATTATCCAAAATGTCAAGAGTTTATGCAATAGATTAATATTTTTTGATAATTCTGCTTGGAACTGATTAAACATGGAGAATGAAAAAGAGAATTAGAAGAGATTGTGTAATCTTATTTTCTGACTCAGAGTTGAAACAGCAAAAAAAAATACTGACAAATGGTTATCTCACTTGGTAAGATGGAATTCTCAAGGGAATGTGATTAAATACATTTTGCGCTTCCAAAATAACAAAAAATGTGCAACTTTGAAAGATCAACGAAATTCATTTGAAACTTAATAAATAACAAATAAATTACCAGTGACACTTTAAAGGTAAGCATAGGATTAAGATTTTAAAAAAAGATTTTCTAATTTGCGGAATAATTTTGTTTTTGAGCAATAAATCAATGTGATATGTATTAGAATAAGAGAAAAATATTTCAACGATTGTGGACATAAAAATTCAGTTGAACAAAGCCTCTTAAAATCGCATGCTGAGATGATTAATCTTTCATTTTTCAAAAGGACAGATTCTTAGAGGGCGAAATTTATTATTATTATTATTATGAAAATAAAGTAGATAAAACCCAATAAATAATTTTTATGTTTTAAACTGCAAACCTTTCGATTGTTTCTTAAGGTATCCGATATATTGGTTCGAGCGTGGGATTAATTTTATGTTCGCCAATGTAACAAAACTTGAAAAAAGGAAAGTAATTTCAAGGACCCTAAAGCATTGCTCATATCTCTTTAAATTACCGGGTACCCTGAAAGAATGTATACATACTTTGGAAAACTATTGCTTAAACAATAAATACCCTATAAAAAGTTTCATAATTCACATTAATAATTTAAAGCTAGAATTTTGTTTTTTACCGAAAGTGTTTATTTGTTATTATCCAGGCACAGTGCGTAATTCCGGCATATAGAATTATAAATGTCTCGAAGCATATAAATTTTATTTGAATGCATTCTTTTTCAGTGGTTACTCTCAATTCGTTGATAGTATCAGGTCTTGAGCTTGTTTCAGATATCTCCACAAAAAGAAATTCGTCTCGATTAGATCGGCTGAACCAAAAGGAGGTCAAGGGTGCTTCTTCGCCCATCTATTCAATAGGATTCGATCAAAATAGATCCCCGCATAGGGATAGTAATACGGAGAGGTATCATCCTGTTTGAAATGTTCTTTATGATCACTCGTAGATTTTTGATTGATTTCTTAATTTTTGAAGCCGAAACTTCACGCAAACTACATCAGTCACGGTATTATTTTCAATGAAAAAAAGATAGCCCAGACAGAGAAATTACATAATACAGTTAACGCCAGATAAATTTAAATGGCATTCCACAGTAGAGGATTATTACAATAGCTTTTCATTTCATACATTTGCAAATTTTTTTGACGACAATGATTTTTCTTAAATAAACTATCCCAGTTCATCTCCCAGTAACTATAATCATGAATCTTAATTAAACCCGAGTAACTGTAATTATATAGATTAACTGAACCATTTAACTTAAGAAAAATCATTGTCGTCAAAAAATTTATAAATGCACAAAATAAAAAGCTATTGCAATGATTTAATTTAAATCGAGAAACTTCCGATAATTAACAAGTTATTACATTTTTATTAATTAATTTGTGATTAGAAACTTTAATGTATGTTATTAATTGTTTAACTAATCAAATGTAATCGCGTAGGATCAGGCGGGGAAATTGGGAACAAGTGGTAATTGGGAATGGTACATACAGAGCGAACTGGTGAGTCCCTAGCGAATTGTTTTGATTAAGACACTCTATAGGAAGAAGATAAACACTTTCCTACTTTTTTCAATGTTATTTGGTAACGTCTGTTACCTTTAATTGGAACCGTGGTCAGAAAAGTGAAATCAAAATTTCTTCTTTTCAATCAAATTTTTTTGTTTTCTACCCCGGTTATACGCAAGCTAATTTGCTCATTAATATATATCTTAGATCTTTAGGATAAAACAACTACGAGGAAATTTCAATTTTCAAGTTTGGATTTCATTTTGAGGAACAGATTAGTGTTCTTAATTACCCCTG
Source organism: Araneus ventricosus (assembly GCA_013235015.1). Lineage (NCBI taxonomy): Eukaryota > Metazoa > Arthropoda > Arachnida > Araneae > Araneidae > Araneus > Araneus ventricosus. The sequence goes on along the minus strand of BGPR01005426.1, from coordinate 74,302 downwards.
AAAATTTTTACTGCCGGATAGTTGGGAACAGGCTTCTCAAGTAACCAAAACCTATATTTTTTATGTATTTGAAATAAATTATTATTTGATAGGAAACCATTTTAAATCTAGAAACTTGGTTTAGTTCTGTCCCGTCAGTAAAGCTCGCTTTTTTATGTCAACTTAAGGTATCCGCATACGTTCGAAAACCCATTTTTGACCGAAAATCATAATTTTTTTTTATTGTCTTATCTGAAAGCCTATTGTTTTTAGTTTTCAAAACAGTTTTTATTTAACATATATGATGATCAGAAGTGAAATTAGAGACATTTTAGTAGAACTTGGCAGTTGAAAATGGAGTGGTAAATAATACGATAAAGAAGCATTTTTCATTGTTTTTACTTTAGATATTTAAATTTTATTGTTTATTTTTGTTTTATAATATTTTACATATACCATGTATTATTTTGAAAGATTTTCAGTGTGAATTTCTTTGTTTTCCATGACATTGTTGCAAATTTAGGTAATTTTGAATCATTGCAGTATCTTGATTCTCCGCTAATGATGTAATTTTTGATAATAAACGTAGGAAAAGTACATAAATTGTAATTATGATCAATATCAATCACTAAAAGTATCTCTAGATCAACTAATAGGCATTATAAAGTTATTTGACTGAAAAACAATATTCAAATCTATCGATGGCGGCTGAATGATAGGAAACGATAATGGCACATAAGGTTCAAGAAAACGACTAAAAAAAATTTCCAATCAGAAAATTTTTAAAAATGTGCTAAGCTGGCAAAAACTAAGGCCTAGCCTACAAAACTGGGGAGTATTGAAGAAAAATTCTGTTTTCTTCTCATTGTAAATTAAAGACATAAACTTTAAACTCATTTTTCTCGAAATGTGATTTTTTGTAAAATTTTCATTTTTCAAACACGATAACTAAAATTCAACTTAAAATATCCATCTCAAATTTGGCATACATATTATTTATTATATTATCTAGGTAATGAACCAAAATATAAGTGAAGTAATGCTCCATTAAAAAGTTATGTATCTTTTAAGGTTTGAAAAAAGGCCAAAATTCTTTAAAAATTCATGATTTCACACTAAAACTCTTATAATTTACATGTTTTTAGATACATTGCAAAACTTTTGCTTCAGGACCTAGCCAATAGTTGAAGGATTATATATGCTAAAGGATTTATCATTCTGATCATTTCTTTTTGAACAAGGGTGTTTGAAAAAAGGTCAAATTTAGTGCAAAAAAATATAAGTTTTTTCAAATTTTTAAAAATATATTTAATTCATTTAACTTTTTTCTATGATTTATTAAGTTTTAACATAAATGTCATATAAAAATACAAAAATATTGCTTCAAATATCATTATTTTAAAAAAAGGCCTCCGAACGTAGTCGGATACCTTAAAGATAGACATTTGAAAACAATTTATCATGTGATCTACATGCATATGACTTTTTATGTATAAAGGTCCTTCGTTAATAATGATATGAAGTCGTTTGACTTCAAGTAATGAAGAAAACAAGAAACTGTTGACGAGAAAGAAGAAAACGTGATACTATTGGAGGAATCTGATGATGAGGATTTAGGCTCTTTTCAAAAAGAAACAGAGGCTGCGAAAATGGAGAAAGTATTGAAAAATCATCCATGATTGATTTTTCAGCAAGTTTGTTTGAATTAAACGATAACGTTGGAGGAGACGTACGAATAATGATTGATTATTCGTACGTCTGAGGGATTCAAGAAGTTGACGATGGTGAAGATATAAGATATGACAGATTTGAGAACCACCAATTTGGATGAATCAAAATTTGCTTCGGTGGTAAATGACTAGGTTGTCATTTCCGATAGTTAGTTAAAAGCTATACTCCCAGGTCTTAGCTCTTATGCAGATTATAGAAAATAATTATTTGGTTTTCAGGTAATGTAAATGTCATAGAAAATTTAAGAGAATAGTGAATAGAACGTTCGATTTAAATTATCTAGTTTCCAATTCTAAATTGAATTATTTGTTCTAAGTCTTACCTATTTCCTTCTTAATTGGGAACACATCGGGGTAAGATAAGAACGCTCCCAAATATGTGGTTGATTAATAAATAAATTATTTTTCAAAAGAGGCATTGTTTAATAAAACTTGCAGAATATGTTTATGCTGTCACAAAAAATATAGACCTCTTCTCCAACGCATACTAGCTTTTTAAAGAGAAGAAAATGAGAGAACATGCAAAATTTGTCCCCAATCACCCCAACTGACCCTTTATAATTTTGGAATACTATGTATATAACTATTTTATTTTATTTAGCCGTTAATTATTCTGTACGTAATGCAGCATTGAAAACTTTTATTCCTTTCATTCCTTGGAGCTGCAAAGTATCCTATTCAAAATAATTCCGCAATAATACAATATAAAAATATTAAGTTATTCATTTTATAGCCATATAAACTAAATTACATTCGGTTGTGGATACATACATATGCATAGTTTTCCAAGAAATTAAATTCACTGTCAAACTTTTGCTATTGATAATAATTTTCGTGTATGCGCTGCTATTCCAGAGCGATCGCAATATTTTCAGCCCGGAAGTCTCTCTCAATTAACAGTTGTAATTTCGGAATTTAAATTATTTATGAACGAGTAATTGTCATTTCCAGTGAATTAGTTTTGTAATTCTGCGTAACATAATTAAATTAACCATGAATTGAAACAAGAATAAGCACCTTATGAGGAAAAGATTTAGATATTTGACTTATTAGAATATGAAGAAAATAAATAAACAAATTACCTCGAGAAGCATTATAGCTTTTATGATTTAGAATTATAATTTATTTGATGAAAATTAAATCTTCGCTCTGTAATCGATTAATGAAGCATATCCGAAATTAATCATAATATTATTATGATTAAAAAAATTAGGAATATTTTAGATGCAGTAAATTCTTAATGCATTGGAGATCTGAATTGAGTAGAATGACTGCATTCTTTTTAATTTATTATTGTATTTGTTTATTTGAAATACATTGAAATTTGTGAATCGTTATATCAATATAATGTATTGCATTTCTCTTTCGTCATTTTTAAAACAAGTTTATGTCTTCCTCTTTTATATCTTGGTTAGTTGGTTGATTAAACGGAATTAAATGGCGTAGCTGGGTTTGTTTGTTTTTTAAACTGCACCAATAATATCAGTAATATAGCATTTCAAAATTTTCGCGATATTCCAAAGCAAGTTTGTTGACATAAACTATGTTAACTAAGTGTAATTAATAAATAATTGTATTAATAAACAAAAATGTGTAATTTTTTCTCTTTCTAGTTTGAAAAAAAATTATTTTCATATACAAAAAGCAATTTAATTCATTTCTAAACTAAAATATACTTGAAAAAAGTCTATGCTATTTGGTGCATATATAGTCGAAGAATAAAATTCCTCAAATTCAGCTGTAGATTACTTTTAAAGCGTAAACTCCCTTCCTTTCCATTAAAATTGTAACGGTGATTAAAGATGATAGAATTATTCTTGGGTATTTTTCCGTTTCCTCGTACTTGAAATATTGGGGGGAAAAGTACTTTAATCGCTAAAAAATTTGTCCTCGAGATTTTAATGTATCTTCATATTTGAGACCCCCTCAAGTCCGAAAAAAATCATTTTTGGATATTATGTCTGTCTGTCTGTCTGTCTGTCTGTGAACAGGATACCTCAAAAACGAAAACGAGCTAGATGAATGAAATTTGGTATATGGCTTTAAATCGAAAATTATCTGGATTATCTCTATCAAAGTTTAGAAGAAATATTTCAACTAGAATCTGACTTTATGTCGATTCGTGTGCACATGAACACAATTGCTCAAAAACGAAATAAGCTAAATGGATGAAATTGGGCATATGGTTTTATTATAACTGTAGATGCGTATAAAAATTTGGATCCAAACGGTCGATAGGAAGACGCTCTGTTCCAAAATACATACTCTCTTCTCTTCATTACATACAGAAGCTAGATACGAAACGGGCCAATTGTAAAAGTATATGAAAAAGTAGAGGGGCTGTTTCATAATATATCTATCTTCGCAAAATCCATGTGAATAATTCCTTGATCCCTAGAGTGTCCCTATAATTAGCAAATACTGACTTATCCACAACAAAGGGTATCGCAACATTTAACCTTCTGAACTGTTATCTATTTTTATCTACTAGTTTTAAAGTGTTAATAATTTGCTTTTAAAGTGAATAATTGTATTTTCATTGCGTTTAATCAAGTCTCTGAAATCTTAAGAATATTAGTAAAAGTAGATCATAGAATGCCTTCACTCTTCTGGGTTCATTTACTCCTTTTGGTATTGTATTATTGATTCTCAGTGAAATAGTAAAGTGGGAATTTCTGTTATTTACTACTCTGTTTTTTAGTTTATTAGATGTTTCTATAATTATCTCTACGAATAATAAAGGTGTGTGTGTGTGTGTGTGTGTGTGTGTGTGTTTGCGTGCGTGTGTGTGTCTAATAACTGATAATAACATAATGTGCGTGCGTGCGCGCTCTCTGCAGTAGACCGCTTCACTTAGAAGAACGAAATTTGGCACAAAAATGCTTCGGAGGATGGCAATGTGCATCTCGGAGTACTTTTTTAAAATTTTAATTAATTTAAAATTAAGCGAAATTTTGGGGATTTTCCTTAATAACTTCCGAAAATTATAGTACAAAAACCATTTTTTCACCATCTGAAAGCGCAAAACATTACCTTTTTAATGATATTAATTAAGTTGATGTACACTGTTTTCTCTAATTTTAATAAATTTGTAAAAATATTTTAGGCATAATTTACAAAAAATAATTTTCATTATTTCAATGAAATTCAAACTGTTTTCATCGTTTAACCAAATATTTATTCTCATTTTTCTCTTCCATTGTTGAAAGATAAGGAATTTAATTTCTTTTTTTCGCTAATTTTACTCTGAAATCTATAAACAAAGTCCTCTAAGATAATTAGTATATCATGAAATACTTCCAGTACGCTGAAAGATGTCCCAGTTCTTTTTGTCAGTATGCTTTAATACAGTTAACCTGCTGCTGAACGTAAAATTTGCGGTGCCATTTTAATATTGAATTCAATTTAGTATTTTGTATGAGGAATAAGAAAATGAAGTTGGCACCGACAGTGTGTAATTAGACGTTACATGACACGGACAGCGACTTGACTCCATTAGAGACTTTCACGTAGAAAATGAACAAAGTAGCTGCGAGGCCACTAAAAGAGGATGGGTTAAATGTCTCTCACAATTTAAAATGAACTTATTAAGGGAACCATGAATTTCACATTATGCATAAGAGATGCAAATGGAATTATATTCCCGGCGAACAAGCTGATCGCCAAAGGTGGCTAGTAATAAATAATTGTGTTGGCCATTTACCTTGGATTGTCATTACCAAAGAGATTCCGATGTTTTATATCAAATTTTACACCGTTTCCATTGATTTAATAAATATAGTTGTAATTGATTATTTCTTGTAGCAGTCTTTAGAATTCTACAAAAATACTAAATATTTACAACAAAGTTTAGAACATCTCCAATTTCAATAAGGCCGTCATTTACTCTTCAATATAGTTATAAACCTTCGCTATACATACGTGACGTTGTGCATTTGATTCAGCTATGTACGTAGTGTACTTTATTTCTCTCTATTACATAACGATGATTTTTATTGAACGATGGATCATATTAAGGACTATTCATCTGGGCATAATGATACAACTCCTAGCTTTCCAGTGTCAATTTAAGTTCGCACTGATTATAGACTCCTTAAATTAAATCAATACCAACTAATAATGTCGCTGAAAAATCAAAATTTTATCCATTAGCATCAATAATCAATACTATAATATTTGCATAATAATTTTTCTCTTAGCATTCTACTCTGAATAAAGTGTGCATTACCACGCATTGATCTTTTATTAAAATTTGAAATAAATCGAAAATCGGAATAATAAAAAGCGAAAATCACGTCACACGTCTAGACAAGTACTATTCAGAATGTATTGAAGATTCATCTTTGTTTTTCATTATTTATGAAGCATTCGATAGAAGTAATTTAATGTGATACTTCGTAGCCGCAAGGGTAATAAACAAAGTAGACGTCTGGAATCATATTAGTTAAGAAAATATTGCCGTTTCATGGGAGTATTCCCCTAAAGTTGTTTCTTGACAGCATAAATGACACGTATAAATACGCATTTTTATGATGTAATTAATTCAGCTTATATAAAACATTCAGCCTCTTACGTTAAATACAACCTCAGAAGTTTCCTTTGAATAATAAATGAACTGTTGAATCGTTAGTTTGAAACTGAAAGTCTTACTAAATAAATCAAGCCTGTTAAAGGGTTACCATAATGTTGACTCAAGCGAATTTGACACAGATTATTCTATAATTCTAAAGCAGATTGACTAATACCATTTTAAGGTACACGAGAACTATTTTAGGATGGAAATGGGCTATTACGACACTCTTCATTCTTCACACCACACTAACGGAAGGACTAAATTTTGGCAGAAAAATTAATGAAATGAAACCTAAATTAACAAATTCCTATATATTTTTCATCAACGTAATCTTTTCGTTGTGTTCTTGATAAAGCTCTTACGAAAACACTAGAAATCAAGTAACCAAAATACCGTAAAGAAATTTAAAAAAAAAAAGTAAGAAATGATGATTTCATTTGTCCAACAAAAATTGCTTTCTTTAAGCACCAAATGCAATTTGTTTGATTTAATCATCATTTGCTTTAAGTATATGCAATTATTTTTTACTCTTTTTTTTGGAGAGGTGATTACTGATCACGTGATTTTCAAGGTAGCTTGCTTCAATAGTGTTAAGGGGAGTTGGAGCCGTAAGTCCATTAACCCTAACATTGTTACTTAGATGTACCTTTTCTCAAAATCTGTTATAGATTCATGTTTGAAATTTTTTATGCAAATAAAATACATCTTTCTAATTATACTGAAATGATTTTTTAAAAAGAAATTCAAAAATTTATTTTTTACAAATTTTTTTGTGTCAGAACAAAAAATGTGAAATTGGCCATTTC